>JASDQU010102633.1:23466-38918 GCA_032191745.1 Picea mariana
CCATTCCTTCAAGTTTTATCTTGCTCATCTTTAGAAAATTAAAGAGCTTACAAGATCTATAATAGGTACTGTTATAACCCTAAATTGCACCACACATGCTTACCTGACATCATGGCAACTCATATCCCTTCTTTACCAAAGCATTGTTGAACAACTCCTTGAAAATCCTCTTTTATAAAGGCCCACACGCCCTACTCCATTACTGCACGCGTGTACACGCTGGCTGACCCAAAACAACCCGCGTGGACCGACAAAAGCACGAAAAAAGGAAAGTTGCCGACGGAACACAAAAGCTATGGGTGAGTTAACTGAAACTCTCGGCCATGCATGGCCGAGGGTTCGTCCAAATACCTAGCTCCTTCTAGCCTATAAAAGAAGGGGTAGGGGTCCCATTTGGAAGGAGGAAAAATATAGCAAAGAAACTCTGCCCATTTATGTATTCTCATTGTCCCAACCCTTTAGCCTTTCCTTGTGCCAAAGGAGATTCAAAGCAAAGCAGTTGGAGGACAGTAGAAGAGGAGCCCAGGATCAGGTTCGAGGAGCGATGGCCGGTCTCAACTTTTGTAAGTTGACTCATTCAAAGTAATAAAGAAAACGCTTTTCTCGTCCCAATTCATGAACTTCTATAGTTTGATTAGTATATGTTTGGATTTCTAACCCATTAGTATATAAGTAGGATGCATGCGTAGTTGTTGCTTGTCTTGGATGCAGGTCAGCTTTGGAAGGAGTATTGCGAACAAGTAATCAAGTACAACGGAGGATCGACATTAAAATGCTGGGAACGAGGTAGGTTGATCTTTCCATGCATTTACTAAGAAAAGGGGATTTAAATCTAGGGATGAAGGTAGAAAGTAGTTTCTCTTCGGTCATATCTGCATGCAAAGTCTGAACTCTATTTGCTAGTCCGTAGGGAGATTTCCCTCACAACAGAATTGGCGACCATACTGGGGAGACTCTCTAGGGTTCCTGGAATTTTATTTAGTTTTTGGGTAGTTTTAAAGACTAGTTTTTCTTGCCTGTTTTTTCTTTTAGTTTCTGTAAGGTCTGAGCTAGCAGGGAGTCTGGTTTTCCATACCAACTTTCCCTATCTTTTGCTTGACTGTGTTTTTCGAGACCCACAGAGGTACACATGGCCTGAATAAGGTCTGCACGCGTGCAGCCGCGCCCTACTCTCTTGCAGCCCGCGTGTGAATGCTAGCTAAAGAAGTAGCAGTAGCGTGTAGAGTTCAGAGAACTTCAGAGGCAGTCATCCTCTTTCTTGTCAGAATCACACATTCTCAGGGGGTTTTATGGAATTCTGTCTGAGTCTTGTTTGCTAGTAGTCCTACCTCAAATTGTTTTTGTCTTATCATTTTTTCCTTACATTATTTGTTTTTCTATTAAAAAGAGTGTTCAAGCCTTCAAGGGATCCTGGTTATCAGTATCAGTGGTCTCTTCCTGGTTTTGGGTTCTCTGTTTTCATTTTTCTCAGAGTTTAGATATACACGCGGTCTATACAAGGTCAACCCGCATGTACACGCTCTCTGTATCTATCCAGCGCGCGTTTGCACGTGTGTTGTTTGATTAACAATCGCGTGCTTGTATAGGATACTTTTTGTTGAGGGTAAGGCAGTCATCCTTTCCTTTGATAAGAATTATTCCTCTCAGGTGTTTGAATCTCTGTGTGAGAAGTCAGTAGCTTAGGATTAATCTTATCCTTAGCCTGCTTTTTCTCAGTTAAAAATAAAAGAATTTTTTAGGTTTTTAGATAAGTGTGAGAGTCATTGTTTTAAAAAAAATTGCTAGTGCGTGATTTTTGACCTGATTCTTTGCAATCTGCGATTAGGCTAGAGTTGTTTTTCTTAGTTTTTGCTTGTCGGTATTTTTCCTTTCTTGCTTTACTAGCATTTAAATAAAAAAAATCTCTTTTCATTTTCTTGTTTGGTTGAAGAGTGTGTTTCTGCATTATTAGCCAAGGAAAAGTCATTTATTTCATAAGTTTTTGCAGTTCACTTAGATCATAAGTAGCTCGTAGTCAAGTGAAATTCCTTTGAGTTTGTTGTCCAAAATCTTAGAAAAGTTAAAAAAAATAAAATTGAAAAGTTGTTGAAATTTTGCATTAAGTAAAAGTTTTGTTTCCAGCTTTTTTTCATTCATTGCTTTCGTCTTTTTCACATCATCAGTTTCACCTTCATAACCATTGACGTAAGACAAAGCCATAAAATTAACGCTAAATTTAAAATCTACTAGACTTTTATGTTTGTAGGGTTCACCAACTAGTTCAGGATTAGGGCCTTGGATTAGGTTGGAGAGGAAACTCTTCAAGGCCATTTTAAAAACAAACATTGGAGTCTGAGTTAGGGAGTGTCTAAGTCCAATGTCGTGAAAGTTATCCGGGACCCCCCTCTAACAGAGGGGATAAACACGAGGTCGCATGCGGAGAGGTAGCGGAGATAACCCCTCCAAAGCTAGACCAATCGTAGTGGAGAACACATATAGATGGCTTGTTTTGGGATTCCGTTGTTTGCATTTGCCACGGGGCTTCGTGGGTCTCGAATCCGTTCAAGGTCCTCAGTTGTCTTCCAGACCATTTGCTCTCGATACCCTTGACAGGTTTTGGGCTTGATACCCTGCTCATTGTGGTCTACCCGACTTTCGACTGTACCCGCCTGGTGACTGTTCGCGCGCTGGCAGCCTAGTTGCCAATCTTTTTTAGGGACATACACAGGTGACTGCGGAGGTATACCGCGGTACCTAGGACAGACATCGGGCCACGCTTTGCAGAGTATACCCGGAGGGTGCTTCCGTGTTCAAGTTGCACTTGCACTGGTAAGTTGCTCTAGTGTTGGTTGTTGTAACTATTCTTCCATTTAATTTAGTGTTTGCATGTCTTATCTTCTAGGGATTCTTTTTTAGTGTGTGTTACTTTTGAATGTTTAGACTACCTTAGAGTGTCTTGGATCTTCTCACACAGTGGAGGATCCCGAGCTCTGTCGGTCACGAAGGCTTCTTGGCCTGCCGTCGGTTACACTGGAGCCACCCCGCCACCATTAAGGCGAAAGCTAGACCAACAAGGGTCTTTTGAAGCGACCGGGTTACAAACCATTGTGCCCGACCAACCCCCGGAGGAATCGATCGTTTTGGACCTTGAAGCAACCGCTCTTGGCCCGATTGAAACCCCAACCACTAATTTCTTGGCACCTTTCATTGTACAATTCAATTTTACGAGCGCCAGACAGTGTTGCACACAGCAATGGAAACAAATGTTGTTACCCCTTCTGGGAATTCTTCAATTCCCACTACGGTTGTCACCACAGGAGAGCTTTCACCTCCCAACCCACCGTCGTCGGTCTGAGCCACCATGGTCTTGACCGCAACTACTTCACACAGTGGTCCGATCCCATCTTTGGCAGTGGACACAAACCCTTTCACACCTAGTGCGACAGGCCCTCCGTTCTCATACGAGATGCCTATTTCGGGTACAAGTCCTGTACTTTCCTACTCCACTTTACAAACTTTGGGTCTGGGGGCAAGGAGCTCTAGCGCTCCTCTACAAGGTCACATAGGGAGCACTCCTGCTCCTTTTAACGCTTTTCCTTATGGAGGACGTCATATCCCTCCTTCGTCCCCTTCACTCGGTGGCTCGCATCAGCAATCCGTCAGGCAACCTACACACAATAGTTTGTTTGGAGCGGGGAGTCAAGGACCACCTTCACATAGTATGCCGGTAGGTTCGACACCTTTTTCTTTGAACGAAACGTTTGGTAACAACACCTTCTCGTCAGACGCTTTCCCGACTGGGGGCAACCCCATTTTTGGACAATCTACTCCTATGCAGGGTACTATTCCTGCACAGGGGGCAAACCTAGCAAGACCTTGGAATTCAGGGCAGGGATCCGTTCCCTCATCCGGAATGCCGATCTGGGGTAATTCTTTCCACAATCAATGGAACCCCGGACAAAATACTATGCCTATCCCCACAAGACCGACATGGGGTAATCCTTCCCAAAGTCCTTCGAATATAATGCATGCCCAACAATCTATGTCCTATTTGGGAAATTAGCCAATGATGTTTCCACATATGCAAAATCCTTGTGCTGGCCAGGGCCATGGTTTCTACCAGAATCCAGACCAGCAGCCAAAATTTTCCTGGTAACCTGGTGCGAGTCAAACTCCAGGCCCCTTTTTCCCAGGTTATCACCAACAACCCAAACTACCTTTCCTGGCGACTTTACACTTGCCAGATTTGACAAGGTTGTTGAATGACCCTATTTTTCATGATCTGCGTTGGCCTCCTATGTCGACGAAGTCGCCTTTGGACATTACAAAGTTTGAAGCCAAGCCTAACGAAGATCCAGGAGATCATGTGACTACCTTCCATCTTTGGTGCTCATCTAACTCATTGAAAGATGACTCTGTACAGTTGTGATTGTTTCAACGTACTCTCATTGGGAGTGTCGTGAAATGGTACATTGAGTTTGATCGCTCAAGATACTCTTCTTTTGGCAAACTGGCAATGGCTTTCTTGAACCATTTCCAGTTACCTGTGAGATACGATGCTGGCACAGAGCTGCTCGCCAATTTCGAATAGACAACAACGGACCATATCTCTTATCACATCCAAGAATGGAGATGCTGGAAGAGTTTAATCAAGGTACCAGTCCCACCAGTATTCCTGCTTGAGTGGTTCCTTAAGTCTTTGGTCCCGCAATTAATCAAAGACGTCGCGACATCCGGAGTTTTCTCCGAAGAAGATGCCATCATGAGGGAACAATAAGAAACCTTTATATTAATTATATCGACTATGCTATGTCATGGTGTATCAAACACGTGGGAAACAAAGTATGGAGAGGAGCCAACAAAAAATCTCGTGATAACTCACATAAGGCAAGGCTTCGAAATGATGTGTATGGGTTATGAATTGATCATTGCTATGGTACGCTTTTTGATCTACGCAATCATGTACTATATTATAAAATTATATTTACTTATTACACTTTATTTCTATGTTTGTAGATGGAACAAGAGCAATTGGAACGTCAACGAGAAGTCGAGCAAGAAAACATCTGTTTAGATAACCAAAGTACAATATCGCCTACGAATGATCAAGAAACGAGGGATGCACACAACTCAAGCAAAGACAATAATTCAAGTGATGAATGTCACTCAAAATAATTGAATGTTACTACAAGTTGTATGCAATTTTGTAATATCGGTCTGTAAAAATCTGGGATACTTTTACTTAATGTAGTGGACATAATGTCCCAATTGCATGAGGACATGTTACCAATAATTGTAAAAATTACATATTGGTTCCATTTTGATTATTGTGGACCTTTACGTTGACCCATTTTGTATGACCACGGGTCTCTTATTCATATATAATAAAATGGGTTTGTTATTTTATTTTATTGCAAATGTTGTAAAATGTTGCATTGTTGATTAATTAATATGTGAATGATTTACATTGTTGCAAATTACCGATTAATTAATATGTAAATGATTTACATTGTTGAAAATAATATAGGTGTAATAACTTGGATAAGGCATTAATGTTTTCATTATATCAAAATGCAATAACAAAAATATAAAAAAAACAATATGATTATAAAAAACATTTGTAAAAAAACAATTAATTAAAATATATACATATTGGTGCATTCTTATGAACTCACAAAATGAAGCTCGAAATAATATAGACATTGATGCTTTTTAAGGGGTCATATGCACCGATGCATATTAAGAATACTAAAGCACTAATACATATTAATTATACGGAATCATCGGTGCATAAAATATGAGATAATATATATCATTTTCAAATTATACAGTGGGCATGTGATAGATACACATTAATTATTTAAATATAATAATAAAACCAGTGCTTTAAAAAACTTAAAAACATTGGTGCATTTAATAATCCAAACACATCGAAACGTACGAATTATACAAGCACTAGAACCTACATAAAATACAAGCGCACCGAAGTTGCATACAACAAAATGGGAATCCTGGGAATAATAACCATAACTGTCCCAACGCATTTGTTTCATATGTAAGCATCGAGGCAATAATGTAATGGCGAACCGACACATTTTTGTCTTATGTACGCACTGAGGCATTTTATGTAATGGTGTTTGGTGTAGTTTTGTTTTATGTCTGGACCGAGAATTTATGTAATGGCGCACCAATGATTTTTTTGGTTTTATATATTTTTTGGGGCATTTGTTGTAAGGTAGTTCCAGTGCATTTATGTTCGGGTACGCATCGAGGTGTTTTATTTAATGGCGTGCCGGTGCGTTTTGACAATAAAAGCACCGAAAAAAAACACATCCACTACAACCTCCACCTACCATATTTTTTTTAGTTATATGAAAATCTGTTAAAACCTCTTCAACCAATAGATGAGGTTGTAGCAGAGTTTTTTTTGAAAAAAATTCCAAATTTTGTAGCACTAAAAACCTCCACAAAAACCTATGCTAGAAGGTGTTCTCCTTGTAGTGTAGCCAGAATGGAGATCAAGTTTGGTAAAGTATTGAGCACCACACATTTCATCCAAAAGGTCATCAATGATAGGAATGAGAAATTTGTCTTAGATTGTGAGTTTGTTGAGGGTTCGAAAATCAAGACACATGCACGAAGTGCCTTCTTTCTTGAGTACCATGACTACCGAAGAAGAATATGGGCTAGTACAAGGAAATATAACACCTTCTTCTTGAAATTCTTGAACAATTTTCTCAATTTCATTTTTTTTGGCAAAATGGATGAAAATAAGGGCGAACATTGGGAGGAATACTGTGTGGTACTAGACGAATGGAATGATCATGGATGCCATGGGAATGGGGAATTCCATGGGGAGTATTAAAAATAGCTTGGTTCCGGGATAATATGGATTGGAGGTAAGGGTGCACAGAGGGAGTCTCAATGGTGTGAATGGAATGGAGTTGGGAAATAATGCTAGAATGACCCTTTTTTTAGTAGCTTTTCCATTTGGTGGGAACTAAGGATCTCAGGCAAGCCTGTTGCAATTCCTTGGAATTTATACAATTGTCCCTCCTATTGGAATTACATGGTTAGGTCCTTAAAATCCATGAGGATGGGGACGAGAGTGCATAACCATTCAACAATGAGCATAATGTCACAACCTCCCATGTCAATAACAAACATATAATATCTAACATGGTACTAATCAATTTGTAGGTGCACATTTTCACATCGCCCTCCACATTTCATTGAACCACCATTGGTAATCATGATTTGAAAATTGTTGACTGCACAAATATAGCAATTTATTTCTCAGGCAATGTGACGATGAATAAAACTATGAGTGTTGCCACTGTCAATTAGGATTATGACTTTCCTATGCTTAACGCAGCTAATTAGCTTGAGGGTTTGGGGAGTGGAGAAGCTAATGAGGGCATGCAAGGAAATAAATGTTTCAACTTTTGGTGGATTAGAGAGTGGAGTAGGATCATGTGCTTGGGGTAGCTATTCCACAGAGAAAAAATTGGCCTCCTCGTCAACAACATCCTTAGAAATGGCCATAAAAATATTTTGTTCCTTACACTTGTGCCCCGAAAAATATTTGTCATCAAAATTATAGCAAAGACCCTTGAGATGGAATTTATCCATTTCTTCCCGAGTTAATTTATGGATCTTGAGAGCAGTGGAATGAGGGGCAAGATTGGTAGGCTTAGGGCGAGGAATAAAAGAGAGTTTTTGGTTTTGGGAAAGGACAACCTATTGTGCTTCCTTAATGCATTTAATATCTTCCACCCAAGTTTGGGGGCGATCCATTAGGACTTGAGCTCAGATTTCATCATTTAGGCCATTGATAAATCATTCCCTAAAAAAGGACTAGACATTCCCTCCATTATAATTTCTAAATGCTCAAAGGCGGCTATAAATTCTTCCACTACGCCCGACTGTTTCAACTTGGTCAAATGACCCAAATGGTGGGTGTCAATGTCAAAGCATTCATAAAGTTTGGCCATAAACTGTGTCCAAGCAACATACCCTTGGTGTGATTTTTTACGCCATTGCCACCACTTAGAACATTGAGGATCTATATAGAGGACACCATAACGAATTTTGGCCAATTCATTAGTGATGCCATGAAAGGTGAAATAATGTTCCATTTTTGTAACCCATCTCATGGGATTCGAGCCATCAAATTTATTCACCTCGACATTGGGAAGACACGGTTCTTGAGGAGGTTGATGGGAATGAAAGGCTTGATATTGGGAAGATTCAACATATTCATGGTGGTAAGGTTGTTTAGAAGAGGTAGGGCCCTGGAATTGACCAATGAAGTGGTTCATCTTGGCCAAGAGGGAGTCTATGAACTATTGTACACCTCACAAATCAATTTTGAGGGTAGCAATATTAGATTTGATGGTAGAATTATCAGAGTTGAGGGTAGTAGTATCAGATTTGAGGGTATCATTATCAGAGTTGAGAGTAGCAATATTGGAAGTGAGTTCCTGGATGGAATTCTTGTTTTGTTCATTATCAATGAACAAGTTGTTGAGTTCTTGATTGTGGGTGAGAGTAATTTGGGGAGAAACAAAAAAATGGGTAGGTGGGTCCACACAAAAAAATGTTACAGATAAGGGGTATCACAATGGATAGGGAGAAGAGAGGAAGCCAATGGGATAGGTGGGAAATACAGGTGTCGAGAAGGGTGGATGGGTCCATGGAAAAAAATACTTACAAGTGATAGGTACCACTGCGATTCGGGCGAAGAGAGGGATCCAATGGGATAGGTGGAAAATAAGGGTGTCAGGAAGGGTGGGTGGGTCCACGAAAAAAAAATGCTTACAAGTATTATATTCCATTATGATCATGGAAAAGAGAGGAATCCAATGGGATATATCCCAAATAAGGGTGCCAGAAAGACCACTATACTCCTTTTTTTAACTCATGTAGAGTTAAACTTCGACCTGAAGAATAATGCACTGACAAAAATCCCAAAGTGTTAACATGAAAAGTTGTGTAGAAATTTCACAAACAGAGTGCAAGAGGTAGGGTTGCATGATAAGATATATCTTTTGTTCCTTTTCTGTACTATTCTGTTCCCAAGGGTTAGGGTTTTTCAGGGTTCCTGTAGAAAAGGATTTGCCCTGTGATATAACTATTTGATATACATGCAGGGTCAAACAATACCAATATCTCATGGAACCAACTAAGGATGCTCGATCGTGCCCTTAGTCATACTACCCGATTACCTAGGTACTATAGAGTATATTCCTGAGTGTTGTTCTCGGTGTCACTATAACAATGAACTGGTTAATCGACTGATCTAGAACTAGTTTTAGAAGACCTAAGTGATTGTTGATTATTCTCTAACAACACTTATTATCCTATTATAACATGTTAACATCCCCCTATCCAACACCCGTCATTTAGCTCAAAAACAAATCACTTTATCTACTAAAAGAACCACTGAGTAATCAACTAAAAATGCAGCGGGAGTGTTACAAGGGAAAAACTCTCTATGGCCAAGGGTAAACCACAACAGATAGGTATGACTGCAGAAATCAACTCAATTCCAACATATGTTATATAAACTAATGTGCAATATAAGAAAGAGGCCTACCTCGATCTAACGTTTGATGATGTTCCACCATTGAGCACTTTGACCCAAAGCTTTATACCTGCAAGAAGTTCTTAACCAACTAGCAGAGCAAGTACATAGTGATGATATAAAAGGGGTTAGAACATCATATAGCATAATCCATTAATAAACAATACAAACATGATCATGGATAATAATCATATATTTGTAAGATACCAATAGGATGTGAAAGGAGTATTTCTATTAATAATTGATCAGTAGAAGTGACAACATTACAGACTACCGTGTCGACACGGTTCGAAACCAAGAACCCAAGTTCCTTCCAACTGGGTCTCCACCACTTCAATCCTCCACCAAAGGCAAGATCATAGGAAAGAGGCAATGAGGTCCTCTCAACAATAGGGAAAGAGCTTGGGGGCTGAACACTGTGTTCAGACTTGAGGGACAAAGGGATGTAGACTCAATATGAAGTAATTTCTCCAGAGTAACTTTGCTCTCAAAGTTGAATGCTTTCTCCTCTTTTCCATAGCTCGAAATTGTTCTCTTATAGCCTTCGAAATGCAATTGAAGGGCCGAGTTGGAACGTTTCTAGTATATGGAAGGCCAAGGATCAGATATCTTCTGTCGTGACATGGAAACTCGACTTCATTTTGTATTTTGTAGTACAAATCTTGATATGCAAGATAGCAATGGTGAGGCAAATCTTGCTATAACAGATGCCCCCTAATGTGTGAGATCAGAGGAGTATCTACAATAGCCAAAATGCATTATAAATAACCCAGAAGTGGAGTGGTAGAGAACCATCTGGATGAACTCAATTACTCATTACATTATGTACCGACTTTGCATACATGGTTGCCAAGAATACAATGCAGATCCATGTGGAAAATATACCAAACAAGTTTTCATGGCCATGAATAGGCAAATACAAATGCGGTTACATGCCAAAAGTTGTCATAGTCAGGAACAAGGCCCAGTAAAACCAATCTCAAAATCACTCTGAAGATATCTGTATACCACGAAGTACAATCTGATCTCCCATGATCATTGAAGTCAAATAGGTACTGGTCCAATGAAGGGGAAACAACAACTCAAGAAAGCTACGACCACACAGTGATGTCTTCAAGTCTTCTACACTATCTGCCAAAGGTGTAAGTCTACATCATGTGATTAAAGGAGTTGAGGTCAAACATGATGAGACATCGTTTGATTACCGGTCATTGAGGTATACCGTTAACAAACGCGAGACAACCTACCAATAATGAAAGTAGGTATCAAGGCACTGAGTACATTCCTACAAGTGTGAAAAAGGAGTCGATGTCGAACACTTGAGAAATTCATTGATCAGGAGACATTGATGTATTCCCATTTGTCAATGGCGAGAGAGCCTGACACTAATGACTGAGAGCCTCAAGGTACTCATAAAAATCTAGGTCCCATAACCAGAATAAATGAGTTGAAGTTGATGGAAAGAGACCCGCTGAAAGCAGAGCATTGAGGCATCTCTCATCAGTCAGCATGAGGAACAAAGCAGGAGCTTCATGATTTGGTGGAGATTGGACGAAGAACATGTTCACGAACCAACAACCCTATGCGTCTTTCGCGTGTGCCAAATGCAAGCGGTACACGAAAATGACCCTCTGAATAACAGCCAATGAGGAAAAATTGCTAACAAAGGCGAGGAAACCACCAATAAGGCTAATGGAATCCAGGACACTACACGAATCCCAAAGTGTGAATAGATGTCTTGCCATCGAACAGAAGGGAAACCACCCAGTCAATGACTAATGATGAAATGTCGATTGCTGGGTTCAAGGTGACTTACCAATGATGAAAGTAGGGACAGGGTGCATGATAAGACCAAAGTATCATGTGATTCTGAGACAAACTGAGGGTATGGCCGACATGTAAATTCAATATTTCCGAGGAGTGGCCGACATAGGTTGATAAAATTCCTTTGAACAAGAGCATGAGACATATGGTGGACTCCAACAACATAGACTTAATGATGTGACAATTAGATGCAGGAGGCATCAATAACGTTCTCTATAGAGACTTGAAGAGTAACCATTCGGTAGAGAAATCTCTGTAGCGATATCAACTTCCTAAGGCCATGCTAAACCCAAAATTATGATGACACAAGGACTCAATAACTGTGTGCTCTGTTCAAATGTGACACGACTGCTGCTGATTACAATATAGTATTCCCTTTCCACCCGTCTTTTTTTGTTTTTTCATAACAAATGAATGCTATGATACAAAGGAGGGAACAAGTGTCGTAAGTAAGTAAAACTAGTTCCAGTAGTGGAACGTACCTATGCTTAATGCAAGGAAATGCATGCGGGAGATGGACACTCAGAGTGATGTTCCCTCCAGGGTATAGGGTGTCAAATTTCGAAGGATATAAACAAGGCTCTGCTTGGTTGAGGATGTAAACTACTTAGGAAACGGTTTATAATGCAAAGCGAGAACCGGCTAAAGGCTCAATACTGCAAGCGAGGGCATGAGATGCAATCACAACTTAACGCCAAACAATGTCCTTTTTTACATCTTTTAGTCTACTTGGTGTGAAAAAGGGGTAAACTTGTGCCAAATAGACGTCTTTTCAAATCCAATTTACGAGTGTGAAAAAGATAAGTTCACTCGACAATCTTTTCAATTTTTGGTAGCGATTCGGAAAAGAGCTTAACTAAGACTCATGACCTTTCAAATCCAACTTTAACGAGCGTGAAAGAGACAAATCACTCGGTGATATTTTTAGTTTTTGGATGAGTCGAAAAAAAGCTTAACTGAGACTCGTTTTTCGGTCTTAATCAACATGTAAAGGGGGAGGCCAAGGCTCTTGTCTCGACCTTCTGCCGAAATTCAGTACCTTGCAGATAGCTGACAAGAGATTGGGAAAACCCAAGGCTTTCCAAGTCAAAGAGGAGAAGGTGCTAATGGAGAATACAGTCTTCGTGATGGTTCAAATAATGTCTCTTAATGGAAAAGACATAGGTGGGGGAATGGGATGTCCCATCAGGTCATCCCAATCGAAAGGAACCTCGTTAGGACTTGGAGGGAGAGCATTTGGGGGAAGAATAAATCTCTTTCGTTCAGAAGGGGGAGGATTTGAAATATTGATGACATGACTGAAAGGTGCATCATTCTCTTCAGGGAGAGTAGGGTTGACCAAAGATTGCACTGGTGTGGCCACTTCTTCAGTTATATGCTGAAGAGGATGCATAATAACGAGGGCAAGAGACGCTTCACCCTTAACAAAGGGGGTGAGGTCGGGAGAAGATGGTGTCGGTAGAACCACCAAGACGATCAAGGGAGAAGTGGTGTGAAGAGAAACTACGGATGCCTCAAAATTTGAAGGGCTCTTAGGTGAGCCCCACGCTTCTGGTCTCTTGGCAGTAATCGAATACAAACGAGTAAGGTGACTTCCTTCACAAGTCCTACAAAAGAATTTAGGCTTACATCTGAGGCGTTGGGGCTTCTCGATGTAACCAGCAAAGGAAAGAGAGTCATCTCCTGTATGATGAATAGAAGCGGGAGATGTGACATGGCTATGATTTGGGGAAAAAAGAACGGCGCCCCCAACATAATTGGTAGAGGTTGGGGGCAAGCTGTCGACATGTTTTGTAGAAGAAGTCGACCCATATCCGACATGACTGAAAAAGGTTGGAGAAGGAGCACTAGTATGATTGGCAGTGACTGGGCTGGCGATAGATGTTGTCATTTGATTCCAGGGTCCGGGGAAAGATTGATTTGTAAAAATTGCAAGCCAGGCAGGATCTTGGTATACCTATTGCCCTAGCCTAGAAAGGTGTTGGTTCACGCCAAAATGGTCCGAAGAGGTTTGGATGGGCATCGTCACTGAGGTCTGTGAAGAGACCGATGTAGGATAAGGATTATTCAAGTGAGGATATATGTTGCCCCCTTGTTAAGGGGTCCCATAAAGAAGGTAGCCCGAACCGTAAAACTGATTCTCTCCATATGAAAGACCTGTTGATAATTGAGGACCTGTCATGGAAAAAGTGTTCGAAGGAACTGACATGGTAGAGGAAAGATACATGGGTGGGGTGTAATAAGTGGGATAGGCACCCATCTGAGTACTGGCTCCTGAAAGAGCATAGCTAGTATTGGATCCATAGGGGGGGAAGGTTCCAACCTCCCATGGGGACATGACTCATATCAAACAAATAAGCAGGCATCAGAGCCATGGTGCCCTCGGGTCCAATGCTAGGATTCATATATGTGGTCCAGGGAGAGGGTTGCACGGGGGAAAGCATATCAGTAGGAAAATGGCTAGGAACCCAAGGTGCAGACTGAGTGTTGTAGTTTTGCATACCATTGTAAAAAATGGAAGGGTCTGTCCCCATGAAATTAGAGTGAATGAGGGAGCAAAAGAAACTCCACTATCCATAACGGTGAAACCAAAAATAGACACCTAAGGTTGACTAGTAGTCAAAGAGCATACCAAAAAGTCAAATGGCCAATGTGCATGTAAACGGGCTAAAGTTGCTGAGTGGCCTCCCTTGCTAAAGAAGGTATGTCTCATCCAAGAGGGACATGAGACTCCCCGCTAAAGTTTGGAAGTAACAAAATCAGTTATAAGGGCCCTCATAGGCTTAACAACCAATCGGTCAGATCCCCTCGGAGAAGTAATCCTCCATAAAGGCTGTGTGATGTCTGACCCCTATCTCACTCAGGATACAAGCAGAATAACCCCTGCAAGTAACCTATGAGATACCTAAATCAAGAAACTAATAAACCATTGTATAACTGATGCATAGGCAAGTAGTCATAAGTTCGGATCACCGTATGGGAAGGGTAGCAAAGCCCGAAACCTTGAAATCACTGCCTCTCATAGAGGTATGGGTACTAGCAAGATCCCCAAATATGAATAAATCCACAGAAATTTCTCTCACGCTAGGTGAGTATCTAGGGGTTATCCCTTCAACTAACTTCGCACAACCTCATGATTAACTCCGGTGTGAGCAGAGCCTCCCGATATTACCATTTATACAATGGACTTCTCAACTCCCTGTCTCAGACACATATGTTGATTTAATTTACTTGGAGAAGTTTACTCACAGGATCCTATTCCAAGGCACTAAATCCTAGGCTAGTTTGTGCACCCTTAAAATAAAATCGTGACTAATCAATTTTAGTTTAAAGCGTAAATTTTATTGGCCGTGGTTACTCAAAAAGGTATGGAAGTGAAACTCATGGTGTTATGACTTTGCAAGAAAATAAATACGGATATAATGCAAAGTCTATCTTTAACTTTTCAATGAATGATATGCTAAATAAGAATAATGCAGTCTTCAATTTCAACTCTGCAATTTAGAAGTAAAATGCAATATTTCACTAAATATGCTAAGATAATGATAAAGATTCCAAGATGGAAATGCCAACCAATGCAAAATGCCTATTTTTTTGTATTTTCAATATACTAAAAAGAAAATGCATGAGTTGATGAGCAACCTGATATATAAATTCTACTGTGTATAAAAACAATAACTCGAGCAGAATACCAAGCAACCAAGAAAACAACCCAGATAACAAGGACAAATAAAAAATGGAAAACAAAGAGAAAGACTCCACCCAAAAATTCAACTCCAAACAACTTTCTTGTCATCCCGGATGATCTCCACAGACACTACAGAGACCTAAGAAGGCTCAACAATCTTCAAATCCAACCCAACAGTCATTAAACCAAGCAAACAAGCAAGGGGTGTTGAAATAATGTAACTGCGAAGAGCATTCTTATTATTTTGTTATTTGATTAAATCCCCATTGTGGATTAATCATGTCATTATTATTATTTTTATTGTTAGGTTAATCCCCATTGAGGATTAACTAAGTCGGTAATTGTATAAGGACCAAATCCCCTTTTGCGGATTGG
>JASDQU010102633.1:41223-60108 GCA_032191745.1 Picea mariana
TATATATATATATATATATATATATATATATATATATATATACTTTACACATACCTTTTCCATAAATAAAGAAGTAACCTTACCATTAAAGTTTCATTTATTAAAGGTTTTGTCTCAACTCATTTAAAATCCTATTGATGCTTGAATCCACCAGGACCGAAATGAAAACCTCACGAGGATATGAATCCTAATGCATTTTTAAAGAGGTGGTTCTCCTCTTTGGATAAAATACATATCTTTGAATATCTTAGATTAGGAGAGTGCTAGGAAACAAACCCCATATCTTTATTACTTGGATTTATATGAAAATGGTTCTTAAATAACCCAATATGATCTTTATTGATCCAGGTGGATATCAGTGGCCACCCACCTTTTCCGACTAGCTCAAAACAGTTTTCTGACAATTTTGGCAATTTACTATTTTTAGCAGTTTTTAACTTCCTGGGCCATTTTAAGGGCCCAAATGAATATTTGTCAAGATATAGGCTCTCAATGATATCCAAATGCATGATTGAGCCCCCAAAATGGATCTCCTCAACAATACCTTTCCAATGAGCTATCACACGCCTAAAACGGAGATCGTATGCAAAAGTTACGACCCTAAGAAGTTGATGTACTCACTTACCCAAACGGGGCCCACATGACTTTTGGTGCTTCATCTCCTAGGGTTAGGTTTTTGGATGTCTAAGGTTTTTGGCATTCCTGTTTATTATAAAAAGGCCTTTAGAGCCTCATTGTAACCATTTTCTTGCGAATGTGAGTAGCTGTCACATCTCTTCTCAGAGATAAGCTGCCACCATTTTAGCGAGTCTTTCACTCTGTATTTTTATAGTCTCTGTACATTTCTTTCATTAATAGAAATCGTGTATTATTGTATATCTGTGTTTATGGTTGCATCTCTGATACATTTCTGTTATATTATTGAATATATGTGATATCTCTGTGCATTTCTTTATTATATCTCCAATCTCATTTTGGGCCGAAAATAATATGGATCACTGGTATCAGAGCAGGCTGCTCTTGATCATTTTTTCAGTGCATGTCCCCGACGAGGTCCGAGTATAGCAAGTTGGGTCTCGAGCTTGTCTCTCTTGAAGACAATCGCTCTCGCACACCCAAGAAACCCTCAATGGCGGAAGAAAAGAAAAACGACGGAGTAGACGATCCTATCAATCTGTTGCTTGAGCAAGCTCTCACACGACAAAGGGATGAAATGATGGAGAATTTTGCCCACATCATTCAACGCCTGCCGATAACAGCAGGTGCATCTTCATCAAGCGACCACTTTGGAGGCACCTCACCTTTAAAGGTACAAGTTAATTTTGATATTCTTGTATTTGAAGGACAGATAGATGCATAAGCCCTAGAAAAATGGTTAACTTTGCTAGAAGGTTTTTTCTCTGTTCACAATTTTTTTGACAAAGAAAAGATCACCTTCGCACTCCTTAAAGCTCTCCCTCATGTCAAACATTGGTGGGAAACTTACTAGGAGCAAATTTCCACAGAGGAGTCTGGAATATACGGGGTCGATCCCACTTGGGATTTTTTTGTGGATGCGCTAAAGGAACAGTATTACCCTGTTGGAAACTATGAGGACCAATACATGAGATGGAACACACTGCATCAAGAGAGGGGCTAAGCAGTTCCGGAGTTCACCAATACCTTCCATACCTTGCGCACCAAGATAGGTATCAAAGACTCTGAGTGACATTTGGTTCTGAAATACCGTGGGGTTCTACATAGATACATCCAGACTGAAATGGATTTTCTGGACATCTCATCACTCGATGATGCTTATTGATATACTGTTAAAACCAAGTAGAAATTTAAGCACAAGAACAAACAAGAGTTCGAGTCTGCAAATCCACAACAACCGAAGTATGACAAAGACGGCCCTAACAAACATTCTCTCGAAAACCAGTCCAAGACACAGGAAAAGAAGGGTCATGGGAAGACAAAGAAGGACACCGAAAAATGGTGCGAGTTCCACAAAAGCCCCTAGCACAACATCGATGAATGTTGCTTAAAACAGTCATTGGTGGCCGAGATCAAAGACAAAGAGCCGAACCCTGATTCAGAATCTGATTATGAAAATAATGGTAAAGGACAGATCATTGACGCGGACCCCACTGCTATTGTCGCGACCACAACAATTCAACCAGAAGAACCAACAAATCCTTAAGAGGGGGAGAGCCTTTTCCATTCACAGATGTGGGTGAAGGGGACCCCGTTGCATTTTATTGTTGATAGCGGAAGCCAGAAGAACCTCATCTCAGCAGAGGTCGTCACACAGTTGGGATTGTCGACAACACCACACCCACAACCATACAACATCGGGTGGCTTCGCCAAGGACGAGATCTCCATGTCAGCCAACAATGTTGATTGTCATATGACATCCAACCCTTCAAGGATGAGGTATTATGTGACGTTGCCCCACTGGATGTCTGTGATGTTCTCTTGGGCCAACCATATATGTGGAAGCACCATGCTGTTTATGAGTCTCGACCCCACAGTATCATTGTTTCTTTGGGGGGTCATCTCTATAGAATACCAGAGGTAGTTCCAACCACTGTTCCACCTAAAAAGTACCGCAAGGTAGTATCTCATATTGCCAAATTTAGCTTCTTCACAATCTGTTCAAAAGGAGAACAGAAGGACACTGCAACCACTATAGCCTCGCCCCAAGCACCTTCTATCAGACAGAAGCAAGTCGACAAGGTTGCAACAAAGCGCAAAGATTCCTTCTGCACACCATCCTCTCATGTAGCCCGACTTGTTGAACGACCTCAGCCTCAACAAGTTCATGACAAACTTCCACAAACTGAGCAGCACGATGTCTCCGGCAAGGCAAACAACTCACTAAGATGCAGATTCAACAAACGCTTTTCCCTCTCCCTCGGGAACTCAACGCAATGGAGACTATTGCTTGCTAAGGAGGGAGGATTGATCCAGGTGGATATCGATGGCCACCCACCTTTTTCGACTGGCTCAAAACAGTTTTCTGGGAATTTTGGCAATTTACTATTTTTAGCAGTTTTTAACTTCCGGGGCCATTTTGAGGGCCCAAATGAAGGTTTTTTGAGATAGAGGTTCTGAATGAAATCCAAAGGCATTATTGAGCCTCCAAAATGAATCTCCTCGACAATACCTTTCCAACGAGCTATCACATGCCTAAAACGAAGATCGTATGCAAAAGTTACGACCTCGGGAAGTTGATGTACTCACTTACCCAAACGGGGCCCACATGACTTTTGGCGCTTCATCTCCTAGGGTTAGGTTTTGGATGTCTAGGGTTTTTGGAATTCCTATTTATTGTAAAAAGGCCTTTAGAGCCTCATTGTAACCATCTTCTTATGAATGCAAGTAGCCGTCACATCTCTTCTCAGAGATAAGCTGCCACCATTCTAGCGAGTCTTTCACTCTGTATTTTTACAGTCTCTGTACATTTCTTTCATTAATAGAAATCATGTATTACTGTATATCTGTGTTTATGGTTGCATCTCTAATACATTTCTATTATATTATTGAATATCTGTGATATCTCTGTGCATTTCTTTATTACATCTCCGATCTCATTTCGTGCCAAAAATAATCCAGATCATTTATGTCCAAGAAAAGTTTTTTTACAATAAGAAAAGATTGAAGGAGGGATTCAACATCAGAATTAAATTGTGATCATCATCATACACAATATTCTTAATAGTATATAAACACATCCATATCTTCTTCACAAGAAATAAGAGAGAATGATTTGATCATCTCAAAGAATTTTATAAGAGTATTGCTATCAAGATCAAAAGAGAATTTTATAGGTCAACCTCAAATATCTCATACTTAAAATTCAAAGTTACAAGATACAATCAAGATCAACCCCAAAGCAGTTCTTTGTGGAGTTTATTCATGAGAAATATTATTCATTGCCAAAAAATTGACAGCCATGTATGTGATCAGATAGTTCTTTCGGATTTATGGCATAGGTTTTTGATATTCGACGTTTCAGATGATGGACCACACTAGTTTGGTCCGAAACATCGAATATCAAAAACCTATGCGATGAATCCAAAAGAACTGTCTAATCAAAACAATGGTCACAAAAGTCTTAGAACAAAAGCCATGTATGTGGCTGCAAATACTCCATGATCATATAAGAAAAGTTTGTACAAGAATACAAGAAAAACACTGAGCAACTCAGCCTTGTGCCCAACTCTGAGATTCAAGCATAAAGCTATGAGAAGTGGTGCAGAAGAATAGAAATAATGGAGAAGATGGATATTTATTTCTTTTGATTGTGTATCCATGGCTGTACTTTCTTCTTCCTCTGATCTTCTTCCGTGCCCCTCTCACAATACTCATTAATGGACCCTTTGATGAAGCCCCTCTTCTCTTTTTAAGAAGAAATTTTCTAACTACTTGAGTAGTTAGAGTTTTCTTCCTCTCTTGAAATTCCCGTACATTTTTCTTCTTGAAACATTTTATTTAATTAGTGCCTCATTAATTCCTCATTAATGAAATTATATCATCAATATATAAATATCTAAAATGGGTCCCTTTCCCTTTTTAATAATATTTTTTAAATAAACTTTTATTTTCACAATTTAATTAATTTCCCATTTAAAATAGGCTGACTATGTTTTAATTTTTTGGGAATGATAATCACATTTTTATCCATGGAAATAAATCCTGATGTGATCTTCATATTCTTAGCTTTCCAACGATATAAGTTTTTCATAAATCTGTTGCCCGTATCTCAAGATATGAGCTCGTGAAGTTGTCACGTAGGCCCATTAAAAATGAAGTTGAATGATATTTTAATTTATAAGAAAAATGTATCCAATTTCAACACTTTAAACCTGTACCACCATCTTCTACGTCTAAATACATTTCCAACGGTATAAATTTTGCGCTTTTCCGACATCTGGAGCTAAAGTTTTGGCCTCCACAAGATCAACACGCAACCACCGTTGATCAAAATTGATGGGCAAATGTAGGCCCTTCGATGAATTTCGTGCTTCCCTTCATAAAATTCAACTTTTTGGTTTAAAATTCCATCCCACATGCATTGGGATATTAGATTCTTCATGATATATAATACTAAGTTTTTGATACACTTAGCAAGAAACATGAGAAGAGAAGAAATTATGGAGCTGGGAGGATTCGACCCTTGGGAAGTTGTTGAATAAAATAATATTCTTTTGGAATCCCATCGTCGTCCACCTCACGCCCAGTTAGCACTGAGTCATTATCAAGCCATATCCCACATGTCAGAAACTCATTAGATGCCAAATATAACCAATAATATACCGCCATATGTCACAAATTGTATGTTTCCGCGTATCATGACCTCATTCATTTCCATGTGTCATATTCTCATTCGTTGCTTTTCATTCCTTGGAATAGCTTTGAGAATTTGGCTAAGTATGGGAGATAGGACGAGAAGGGAGGATGGAAAATTTTGGGTAGCGGAAGTTGAGGGGGTGGTTTGTAGGCTGCTTGGACAAACAAGAGAGAATTCAAATATAAAACTTTTCATGAACCTGCCAACCCAAGAACCCGCAAACCCATGGTTGTATAGATGATAAAAAATATACTAAGTGTAGAGGAACAGTTGCTCAGATTGACATGCAACAGGAATGAAATACTTTGGAGATCAACACCCACAACAAGGCTGATGGTTGAAATGTAGATCACGAACTTGAGGTGCAAAGTGAAGGTCAAGAAAAATGGAGGATGAGGGCTTGAACCCACGAAATTGAAAAATGGCTAAGTGTAGTAGCGGACTTATGACATGAAAAAGTGGGTGGAGATGAAGGCCTATGAACCCGTGAATCCGTGAACCCGATGAGGAGATGAGTAGTTAGGGGGGAAGGGGAGAAATGTAGATGAAGAAAGTGAGGGAGGATAATTGTAGATAGCAGGAGCAGGGGTGAGGAAGGTGAGAGGGAAGGGTGAAGGAGTGTGGTGGGTGTCCACCCCCCGTCATAGATTGAAATATGGATAAGTATGGGAATATAAGGGATAAGGGAGTGGAGAGGGTGGAGCGATAAGGAGAAAAATGGTTAAGTGTTGAGATGGATAAAGGTGAAAGGTGAGAGAAATAAGTGATGAGAATACTTAGCCAAA
This sequence comes from Picea mariana, assembly GCA_032191745.1. Lineage (NCBI taxonomy): Eukaryota > Viridiplantae > Streptophyta > Pinopsida > Pinales > Pinaceae > Picea > Picea mariana. Next base: position 47,345 of record JASDQU010102633.1, read on the forward strand.
ATTTGAAAAAGGATAGAAGACCATGATACTTAGAAAGATTCTTCAAAATTGGATCTCTGGACCAAATATTGAATAACTTAGGCATACAAAAACAAATTTCTGATGTAGAAAATGTGTGGCGAAGCTGATATTGAGGGCTGTAGAATGAACTTATAAAAGTTCAAAAATGTCTTCTTTTGATATCAAGTAATTTATGAATCTAAGAGTAGGAAAATATAGATGACCAAATTTTGGTCAACAAATGTCTCCAAATGCGGGACAATGACCCCCTGTGGGTTGCTGAGAACACTAGAATCTCAAGACCAATTACCTTCTCCATTGGGCTATGGAGTCATCTTAAAATTGAACTCTTGTAATTCTTCTTCTTTAATGGAGTTATCTTCAAACTTCAATATAAATGTTGCCTTATTATGCAAAACTGAACTGAAGAAATAAAGTAAGTACATACATGATCTACCTTCCCTAACTTACTTGAAATAAAGGGGCACCTTAAGTGTAGGCATATTTCCAATGGAGCCATTCAAGCATTGATATGATTTGTGGAATAAACTCCAAAATTCTGAGATATGTTGGGACTTGTACCAATAAGTCAAGGGCACTCTCAATCTGTACTGGAGAAAAAATATACCGAGTATGGTGAAGATTTAATTGCGTTGTTTGGCCAACAATGCTCTAGAACCATAATTCAATAAAATCAATTATTGGCTGAAGAGTTTTCGACATAAGAATGCATTCATCCTTTTCTTTATTTACAACCACCTCCAAGGTTCTTGATTCATCAAAAATATCTTGAAAATAATCTTCTTTGTTGTAAATGTGATCTTGCTCATCATTCTTCTCAATATTCATTTCTTCCACAAGGATGAAATATTCTTTTATATTTGGTGGACGCTCCTCAATTTCATTTTCAAAATTTGCTGCTCAAAATATATTCATATGGAGTATATGGGAGACTGGAATTTTCTTCTTGTAATTTGGAATTTTCATCTTCCTTTTCAGCAATGTAGATTTTAACCTTGTACATTATTTAATGCAAACATATTTTCTGTAAAATTATAGAAAAGATACAATGGCAAATACAAACATTACACATAGATTTTTCTCCTGGAAACCCAAACCGGGAAAACCAACATATTCTATATTTATTCACATTCATACATTGTTTATAATACAATATACATATAGGACCCAACGACATCCAAAACCCTAACCCAATGACCCGAATTAGTCAACAAACCTAATTCCTTAACCGGAAATAGAAAATCATCGGAAAAAACCATGTGTCGAAAAACCGCTCAACAATGGACACAAAAATCAAGGCAACACGAAAAATGAGGCAAAAAAATTTCTCGGGGGCACTGCCCCCGAACCCTCGCACGGGGGGCTATCACCCCCTTGCACCCCCTAAAGGGGAGCCTAGAGCCCCCCCCTCAAACCCCTCTGTGCGCCCAATATAACACATATGCAACATTCTCCCACTTGTTTTTTTCTTTGCATACAGGGGGTTACAAGGTTACATAGTCAACACTCTAGGGCAACAATGCCCATGGATCCTCTACACCAAGAGAACTTCTTAGTGGTCAGATATTTTGTTAATGAATCTGCAACATTCTTCAAAGTGTCCACCTTCATTAACAACACTTTCTTTTCTTCAACCATGTCACTTACAAAGTGATATTGAATATCAATATGCTTTGTCTTTGAATGATAAGTCGGGTTCTTCACCATAAAAAATGCAGTCTCATTGTCACAATCTATCCTTACAGCTTGTTGTACCAACCTAATACCTAAACACAATATTTCTAACCATACTGCTTCCTTACTTGCATGAGTGGCTACCATGTATTCAACTTATGTAGTTGAAAGTGCCACTAGAGCCTGTCTTTTTCTCATCCAACTTATTGCTCCTTCAAATAGGCTAAATACATACCCACTTGTAAATATCCTACAATCCAGATCTCCAACCCAATTTTCATCCACAAAGCCATGTATATTTAACACTTTGTCCAATCCCGGTCTTCCTTGGTAGCACAATCCATAACTAGCAGTGCCACACAAATACTTGAAAACCTTTTTTATTGTTGTCCAATGCTCCTTCCCTGGTTTTGACATATACCTGCTCAAAAATACTACTGCATGTGCAATGTCTGGTCTAGTACATACCATTTCATACATCAAACTGCCAACTACACTCGCATATGTAACACGAGACATGTCCTCCTCCTCTTCATGTGTCTCGGGACACTGATTCACAAATAACTTTACACCAACATGAATAAGAACCTTGACTAGTTTACATTCTTGCATATTAAACCTCTGCAATATTGTCTCAACATATTTTCTCTAATTTAACCGGAGTTTCCTCTTTTTCCAATGTCTTTTAATTTCCATGCCCAAAATGAAATTTGAAGCACCGAGATCCTTCATGTCAAATTTAGAGAACAACTGAGTTTTCACATCCTGGATAATCTCCTTGTTGTTTTCTATCAACAACATGTCATCCACATACAAGACCAAATAAATCAAATGATCACCAATTAATTTACAATACACACAATGATCCTCTTTTCTTCTTGTGAAACCAAGTCCCAACATATAAGTATCAAATTTTTGATACCACATCCTTGGTGATTGTTTTAAACCATACAGAGACTTTTTCAGCTTGCATACCAGCTCCTTCTTTCCCTTCACAACAAATCCTTTTGGATGCTTCATATGGATTTCTTCTTCCAGATCCCCATGTAGGAATGTTGTCTTCATATCCATCTGTTCTAATTCAAAATCAATTGCAACAACAACATATAACATAAATCTTATAGAGGTTAACTTGGCAACAAGAGAATTTTTTTCACCAAAATCAATTCCCTCAACCTGGGAATAACCGTTTGCTACTAACCGAGCTTTGTATTTCTCCACTTTTCCTTCTGCATTCAACTTCTTTTTAAATACCCATTTGCTGCCAATGAGATTTCTTCCAGTTGACAACTCCACTAGATCCCAAGCCTCATTCTTATCCAAAGATGCCATTTCTTCGTCCATGGCCTTTTTCCAGAGATTTCATCCTCTGAATCCACTGCCTCCCTGACAGTTCTAGGATCATCATTAGTAATAGACAAAGCATAATTTGAACAGAAATTAGATGGAGTATACCTTTCCGGTAGCCTTCTTTCTCAAACTGATCTCCTCAATACTGGAGTATGAGGATCTTCTACTTCTGATTCTTGTTCTTCTGTAGAGTCTGATTCACCATCCTTTAAATCAAACTCTATTTTCTTTGGTTCTTCCTTACTTGGTAGGACTTCCTGTTTAACATCCTTCATTTCTCTAAATACCACATCTCGGCTATACACTACCTTCTTAGTTTCTGGGTTCCAAAGCTTATAACCTTTGAGACCATCTTCATATCCAATAAAGATACACTTTTCAACCTTCTTATCTAGCTTACTCATGTTTTCCTTTGGAACATGAACATATGCATCACAACCAAATACCTTGAGAAGTGTGAGAGAAGGTTTCTTACCAGTCCATACCTCTTGTGGAATCTTGTCATCCAATGCTGTTGAGGGTGATCTATTGACCAGGTAACATGCAGTACCCACTGCCTCTGCCCAAAATTCTTTCCCTAACCTGACACCACTGAGCATGCACCTTTCTTTTTTCCATCAACGTCCTGGTCACCCTTTCTGAAACTCCATTCTGATGAGGTGTATATGGAGTAGTCTTCTGCCTTCCTATACCACACTTCTTAAAGAATTATTCAAATTCATTCCCGCAAAACTCTCCACCATTATCTGTCCTCAACACCTTAATTCTTTTCTCTGTTTGATTCTCAACAAGAGCCTTAAACTCTTTAAACCTATCAAAGACTTCCTATTTTTTTATGAGGAAATATATCCAAGTATTCCTTGAGAAGTCATATATAAATGAGACATAGTACACATATTTTCCCAATGATGGGACCGACACAGGTCCAAACACATCACTGTGAACTAGTTGTAAAATTCCTTCTTCCCTCGTTGCACCAGAAGGGAATCTTACCCGATTCTGCTTCCCATATACACAATGTTCACAGAAATCAAAATCCAGAGAGAAGTTAGAAATACCTTCAACTATACCTTTACCATGTAGTAGTCGAAGACCCTTCTCTCCGAGATGCCCCAGTCTTTTATGCCACAACATAACCTTTTCTCAGAGACTATAGGAGTTCTTTCTTCTTCAACTCCAATATCAGGAACAATGGAACTATTACACCCATCACTAATATTTCTTCCTTGCAACATATACAATTCAAAACCAAAATCCTTTCAACAACACCATTATCCTTGAATCATCCTGCAGGTTTCCTTTTCAAATATTGTTTTTACCTCCGCATCGTCAATTTTTCTTATAGAAATCAAATTTCTGGGCAAACCTCGGATGTGTAGAACACCAGGCAGTGTTCTAATCCTTCCATCTATGAGCCTAAACTTGAATTTTCCTTGTCCTATGATTCTGGTTCTCGAATCATCACCTAAGAAAACATTACCTCCATCATACCTTTCATATTCACAGAACCCCTCTCTGTGGGGAGTCATATGAAAGGATGCACCTGAGTCAACCAACCATGCCTCATGATATGCATGTGTGCTTGAAGAAGCCAAGTACACATCCTCTCCTTCTTCCTTGGAGGTCTTTTCTTCTGTAGAAGGTGATTCTTCAGATCTCTTCTTTTTCTCAACTTTGGATCTACACTGCTTCTTGTAGTTCCCTTGCTTTCCACATCTCCAACATACCTTTACAAACTTTTTAGGAGATTTAGAACTACCCTTAGACTTAGATACCCCACTTGATAACTTAGTTTTATTCTTTCGTGGGAGCATCCTCTTGCAAATAATGCGTCTGTGCTTTGTCCTTCCATATTCTTTCATCTCATCTCCTCTGACAACAAGGATGAGACCACCTCATCAAAATTCAAGGCAGTTGTGTTAATACCTATGGACATAACCAGACTATCCCATGAGTTTGGTAAAGAAAACAATAAAATGATACATTTATCTTCATTTGAAATTTTAATCTCAACAGATACTAACTGACTTACCACAGTATTGAAAGCGTTCAAATTCTCTACCATTGAGTCTCCATCTCTCATCCTTAGGTTATACAACTTATTTTTTAGTAATAGTTTATTTGCTAGGGACTTAGACTGATACAACTTCCCCAACTTATGTCATAAATCTTTGGTTGTAGCTTCCTCTGACACATTCAGTAAAACCTGAATCTGAGATACACAGTCGGATTGTGCTCTTCGCCTTCCGATCCAAATTTTTCTAGTCATGTGCTGAAGTTTCTGTCGGTGCAGTACCTGGATATACCGTGATCCACTGATCCCTGTCCACCAACAGATCTTCCATCTTGAGCTTCCACAACTCAAAAATTTTCCCATTAAACTTCTTGATCCCCATTTTCGAATTGCTCGCCATTTATTTTCACTTGAAAAATCAATACCACAGATCTCCCACTATAACAAGGCTTATCACAGTCCCAAGCCAAACCCTTGACCACAAAGGCGTCCCCCTGAAGCCAACAAAGCTCTGATACCAAATGTAGATTTTAACCTTGTACAATATTTACTGCAAATAGATTTTTAGTAAAAGAACATAAAATATACAATGGAAAATGCAAACATTACACAAAGATTTTTCCCCTGGAAACCCAAACCGGGAAAACCAACATATTCTATATTCATTCACATTGATTCACTGTTTATAATACAATATACATATAGGATGCAACGACATCCAAAACCCTAACCCAATGGCCTTTATTAGTCAACAACCCTAATTCCTTAATTGGAAATAGAAAACCATCGACAAAAACCATGTGCCGAAAAATTGCCCAACAATGGACATGAAAATCGAGGCAACACGAAATACGAGGAAAAAATGCGACACGTTTCCTGAGGCAAAAATGCGACACTACTACTCGTGCAAAGAATATAACACATACCCAACAAGAAACATGACTTGTCTTATAAATTTCATCCGCTCTTTGATTAAATTCTTCTTTAAAATTGGTGACTTTGTTATCTTGCTTCCATATGGGAGAGGATGGGTGGGAAACAACATTTAAAATATTAGGAAAAACATATAAATGCACCTTTGGGATGAAATTTTCTGCAAATGAATCTTCTAACACATCCCAGCTAGTAATGGAGTTAGACATTAATGAACTATACCATTCAAGAGCATCCTCTCGTAGAGTTTGTAGGAATAATCTACATGTAACATTGTCTTCAGTGACGTTGAAATCATAACAGGTACCTTTAAAATTAATCAAGTGTTGCTCTACATCTTCTGAAGCATCTCCAAAGAATGTAGAAAAAATTTCAATAGGAATATTGGGCATTTGAAAGTCTATTTCTGGTATATTTAAAGGGGTATTATGAAATCACCTCCTTCTTTGAGTATTTCTCCCTTTTGTTGAGTCTTGCAAAGCCATTAATGGGCTTGATAAAGAATATAAAGAAACATTATGACATGAATGAAACCCTTCATTTTGAATTTTTCCAATGGAGTTTCCATGGAGTTCATTCTCTTGAATCTTTGGTGTTTCTCGTTTCTTTTTGAAATTACAAAAAAGGTGAGCCATGCTTAAAATAAGAAACAATTGTCTCGAATCTTCTTCTCAAAACTTTGAGCCTTGGAGATTTCTAGTTCCTAAAATATCTTGAAAATAAATCGGTCCCCAGTGGAGTCGCCAAAAATGTTGACGCTTGAATCATCCAGGACCAAAATGACAACCTCACGAGGATATGAATCCTTCTTCATTTTTAAAGAGGTGGTTCTCCTCTTTGGCTAAAAGATATATCTTTGAATATCTTGGTTTAGGAGAGTGCTAGGCAACAAAACCCAAATATTTGTTACTTTGATTTATATGAAAATGGTTTTTCAATAACCCAATATGATCTTTATGTGCAAGAAAAGTCTTTTTACAATAAGAAAAGATTGAAGGAGGGCTTCAACATCATAATTAAATTGTGATCAACATCACACACAATATCCTTAATAGTATATAAACACATCCATATCTTCTTCACAAGAAATAAGAGAGAATGATATTATCAAATAAAATAATTTTAAAAGAGTACTACTATCAAGATCAAAAGAGAATTTGATAGATCAATCTCATATATCTCATACTTAAAACTCAAAGTTACAAGATACAATCAAGATCAACCCTGAAGCAATTATTTGTGGAGTTTATTCATGAAAAATGTTCTTCATTACCAAAAATTTGGTAGCCATGTATGTGGCTGCAAATAATCCATGATCATACAAGAAAATTTTGTAGAAGATACAAGAAAAACACTCAACAACTCAGCCTTGTGCCCAACTCTGAGATTCAAGCATAAAGCTATGAGAAGTGGTGTAGAAGAATAGAAAGAATGGAGAAGATGGAGATTTCTTTATTTTTATCAGAAGCTTGATTGTATATCCATGGCTGTATTTTATTCTTCCTCTGATCTTCTTCCCTGCCCCTCTCACAATACTAATTATTGGACCCTTTGATGAAGCCCCTCTTCTCTTTTTAAGAAGAGATTTTCTAATTACTTGAGTAGTTAGGGTTTTCTTTCTCTCTTGAAATTCTTGTACAATTTTCTTCTTGAAACATTCCATTTAATTAGTGCCTCATTAATTCCCCATTAATGAAATTATATCATCAATATATACATATCTAAAATGGGCCCCTTTCCCTTTTTAATAAAAGTTTTTAAATAAACTTTTATTTTCACAATTTAATTAATTTCCCATTTAAAATAGGAGGACTATGTTTTGATTTTATGGGAATGATAATCAAATTTTTATCCATGTAAATCACTTCTAATGTGATATTCATCATCTTATATTTCCAACAATATAAATTTTGCACAAATCCATCGCTCGGATCTCAAGATACGAGCCTGTGAAGTTGAGTTGTCACGCAGGCCCATTAAAAATGAAGCTAACTGATATTCTAATTTATAAGAAAAATGTATCAACTTTCATCACTTGAAACCTATACCACCATCTTCTATGTCGAAATACCTTTCCAACAGTATAAATTTTGCCCGATTTTGACATCTGGAGCTCAAGTTATGGCCTCCGCAAGATCAACACTCAACCATCGTCGATCAAAATTGATGGGCAAATGTGGGCCCTTGGATGAATTTCGTGCTTCCCTTCATAAAAATCAACTTTTTGGTTTAAAATTCTATCGCACATGCATTGGGATATTATATTCTTCATGATATATAATACTAAGTGTTTGATACACTTAGCAAGAAACACGAGAAGAGAATAAATTATGGAGCTTGGAGGATTCGACCCTTGGGAAGTTGTTGAATAAAATAATGATTTTTTTAGAATCCCGTCATCATCCACATCATGCCCATTCAACACTGAGTCATTGTCAAGTCATATCCCATATGTCAGAAACTCATTACATGCCAAATATAACTAATAATATGCTTCCACATGTCGCAAATTGTATGTTTCCACGTGTCATGACCTCATTCATTGCCATGTCTTATATTCTCATTCATTGGTTTTCATGCCTTGGAATAAATTTGAGAATTTGGCTAAGTATGGGAGATGGGACGAGAAGGGAGGAGGGAAAATTGTGGGTAGCGAAAGTCGAGGGGGTAGTTTGTAGGCTGTAGGGATGGACAAGAGATAATCCGAATATAAAAATTTTCATGAACCCTCCAACCCGCGAACCCACAGTTGTATAGATGATAAAAAATATACTAAGTGTAGAGGAATGATTGGTCAGATTCACATGCAAGAGGAATGAAATACTTTGGAGATCAACACCCATGACAAGGAAGATGGATGAAATGTAGATTGCGAAACTTGAGGTGCAAAGTGAAGGTCACGAAAAATGGAGGATGAGGACTTGAGCCTGCGAACCCATGAAATTAAAAAGTGGCTAAGTGTAGTAGCAGACTTATGACTTGAGCAAGTGGGTGGAGATGAAGGCCTGCTAACCCACCAACCTGATAAGGAGATGAGTAGTTAAGGGGGAAGGGGAGAAATGTAGACAATGGAAGTGAGGGATGAGAAATGTAGATAGCGGGACCAAGGGCGAGGAAGGTGAGAGAGACGGGTGAAGGAGTGGGGTGTGTGTCTGGCCCTGCCATAGATTGAAATATGGCTTGAAATATGGCTAAGTATGGGAGGATAAGGGATAAGGGAGTGGAGAGGGTGGAGAGATAAGATGAAAAATGGTTAAGTGTTGAGATGGATAGAGATTAAAGGTGAGAGAAATAAGTGATGAAAATACTTAGCCAAAATTCAAAAAACGATAGAGGAACATGATACTTAGAAAGATTCTTCAAAATTGGATTTCTCGACCAGATCTTGAATAACTTAGGCATACAAAAAGCGATTTCTGATTTGAAAAATGTGTGGCAAAGATGAGACTGAGGGCTGTAGAACAAACTTATAAAAGTTCAAAAATGTCTTCTTTTGATATCAAGGCTTTTATGAATCTAAGAGTAGGAAAATATAGATGACCAACTTTTGATCAAAAAATCCTTATGAAGTAATGTTAAGCCCTAAATAGTGGCACATTACCCCTTAATTGGGGCATATTACATTAGTAATGTTATTTTATTTATGTCGACTTGGGTCCATTAGTTGTAATTGTACCTCTTAGTCTCCTATATATACCAAGGAGAGCTTTTCATTTGGAATTATCTGGTATTTGGAAATTTATGTGGTGTATAAGGAGGTTTCCCCCTTGAAGAGGCTTATTATCTAAATTTTTCTCTTTTTCAAGGCGTTGAATAGTTATTATGAGGTTTTTCTATGCTATCTTGATATTTGGTTCTTAACATTTGGTATCGGAGCTCAATGTCTTGGGGTTTCGTTGCTACATTTGAGACACCTTGAAATTTTCACTATAAATTCTTTTCTATTACATTTCAGAAGGAACCCCTTGGAGGATATTTAGCAGATGAATCAAGGTACGTTGGGTTCACATTTCATCTTCTGAGGCTTTATACTTTCAGAGATATATCCTGTGTAATATAGGGTTATGGAATCATCCTGAATTTAGTCATCACAAAATTTTCACTATGAAATTGTTTTTGTAAAGTTTTAGACCCTGAAATCTGGAGAATATTCATATAAATTATCAAGGTATCTGTGATAAAAATTTCAGCTTTTGGGTCATCCTACTATTGTAGATACACCCTGTGCAAGATAGGGTATCTGACTAGTCATATTAACTAGTCTCAAACAGGTCTTCCGGGTAAAACAATGATATCCTCTTCAGTGAGTATCCAAATTGAGTGAGACCTATTGGATTGGACAATGAACAGTCTATAGTATTTTTGGTACAAGTTTCATAAAAAAATATCAGATATTGTGATCTTGGCATGCTTTACAAGTACACTCTTCTGTAAGGAAAAACAAATCATCAAGTTGTGGGAAAGTTACCATAACTTCCACTTGGTACATCCAATTTTGATCAGACTGGTGGCATTGTAGAGAAGAAATATATGAGAACTACAAAAAAGAAATTTTCATACCCAGAAGGGATGAATTTATGAGATACAACAGAAGAAAGATTGTCTAGTAGAACCAACTCGAAATCAAGGTTTAAAGGTGATACTTGACCAACATGCCAACAAAAAAGGGAAATTCTACACCAAATCTGCCACTAGACAATCCTACTTGGACTCTTGATGAAGGTGAAGAAATGCATAGGGACATAAATGATTTACAAAAGAAGACAGTAACAAAAGATGAACTACAAGGGATGATGGATGGTTTAAAAAGCGAGATCATGGAAGGATTGAAAAATTTCCTAATAGGGAGGACACCTGAAAGTGAAAATGTATCCCATGAAATTAATGACGAGGACACAAGGAAGATGAATCAAGAATGGAGAAACTCCAACTTTGGTTTGAAGACCAACCACTTTCCTAAGATCGATATGAGGAATTTTGATGGAAAGGACCCAATCACATGGATACTTCAGATGGAGCAATTCTTTGATCTACATGATGTGCCACATACACAAAAGGTACAAATTGCTTCTTAATATTTAGACCCCAATCAATTTGTGTGGTATCGATGGCTTTTTTCTCACAAATCACTCGTCACTTGGACAATTTTCATGAAATAAATGATAGCACACTATGAGGATACAAGGAACAATACCTTCTTTAGCCAATTGATAAATCTCAAGCAAAAGGGTTCAATTGCAAAGCACATTGAGAACTTCCAAATATTGAATATAAAGGAAACAAATATTCCATATGAGAACCTGATTGGTTTATTCATAGGAACTTTAAAAGATAACATTCAACATGATGTTCGCCTTTGGGAACCCAAATCATTGGAGATTGCATTCAAGGTGGCAAGAAATGTTGAAACTAAAAATATGGCGATGGCTACTAGAAGGACCACTCCTAACATCTATCGAGAGAATAATGTTCCTTCTTCTAAAAAACCTCAACCTACAAGGTTGACAACTCAATTATTGGAGGAAAGAAAAGCAAAAGGTTTATGCTTTAATTATGACAACAAGTACAGTAAGGGACATAAGTGTGGTGAGAATAAATTATTCTACATAGATTGTGAAGAGGAAGAAGAATAAGAATAAGAACAGGAACCATCTCAAGATGAAAACATAGAAGTGATTTCTTTTGAAGAGTTGACTCCCACGATATCATGTAATGCATTGGATGGAATTATCACTCCTCAAACCCTCAAGATCGAAGGATATATCAAAAAGAAAAAGGTAATAGTCCTAATTGATTCTGGTAGTACTCATAGTTTCATTCACTATAAATTAGCCAAAGCTCTCAATTGCTTTGTATATCTAGCGCTAGAGTTTCAAGTAATGATTGCAGATGGAGGAACTATCAATTGCTCAGGAAAATGCAATAAGATCAATCTTACTATGGGGGAATATGTAATGAATATTCCAATGATTTCTGTACCCATGGGTAGTGTTGATGTCGTACTAGGAATCCAATGGTTACGATCATTAGGAACAATGGCTTTTGATTTTCAAGAACTTTTCATGAAATTTTCATTGGAAGGAAAAGAAATTGAGTTAAGGGGTATCACAGGGAAACCGAGTAAGGTGATAAGATCTAATGGCATGACAAAATTATTGAAAAATGGGCATTGGGGCATAATTTCACAACTATGCTCACTAGATGTTCAAACATATAAGCCATCTATTCCCCTAGATCTCCAAGGGATCATTGATAAGCATTCCAAAGTATTTGAAGATATTCCTAATGGTATTCCACCCACTCGAAATGATGATCATGCTATTCACCTAATTCCTGGGAGTGTTCCTCCTAACATCATGCCTTATTGATACCCTTATATCCAGAAGAGTGAAATTGAGCCTAAGGTTGAAGAAATGTTAGAGGCTGGAATTATTAGACCTAGCCAAAGTTCTTAGTCTGCATTGGTGGTAATGGTACTCAAGAAACATAGCCATGGGGTATGTGTCCAGATTATAGAGAGCTCAACAAGATCACTATTAAAGATAAGTTTCCCATTCCCATCATTGATGAATTGTTAGATGAACTACATGGAGCAATGTATTTCACAAAGTTGGATCTCCGTTCAGGGTATCATTAGATTAGAATGAAGGAAGAAGATATCCCAAAAACAACATTCCGAACTCATGAAGGCCATTAAGAATTTTTGGTTATGCATTTTGGCCTTACAAATGCACGTTCCACATTCCAAGGGTTGATGAATTCCTTTTTGAAG
>JASDQU010102633.1:60158-78749 GCA_032191745.1 Picea mariana
GATGATATACTAATCTATAGAAAGTCTTGGGAGGATCATGTGCGACATGTTGACAAGGTGCTACAACTACTAAAGGAGCAACAACTATATGCCAAACCATCCAAATGTTTCTTTGGGGTGAAGGAGGTAGAGTATTTGGGTCATATTGTATCTCATGAAGGTGTCAAGGTAGACCTTAACAAGATTAAGGCCATGATGGACTGGTCGATTCCAAAAACATTGAAGAATCTTAGAGGATTTTTGGGTTTGACAGGTTACTACCGCAAGTTTGTTCGAAACTATGGAAGAATAGCAACACCCTTAATGACATTAACTAAGAAGGATGCATTTTCATGGACTCCAGAGGCAACTCAATCTTTTGAACAACTTAAAGAGGCGATGTGAAACGTTCATGCCTTGACAACACCAGATTTCACAAAAACCTTTATTGTGGAATGTGATGCCTCAGGAAATGACATTGGTGCTATTCTAATGCAAGAAGGAAGGTCCCTTAATTTTGATAGTCAGACACTCAAGGGAAAGGACTTACACAAACCCATTTATGAGAAGGAAATGATGAAAATACTACATGCATTGAATAAATGGCACCCTTACCTAATAGGTAGGCACTTCAAGGTCAAAACAGATCATGATAGTCTTAAATACTTCTTGGAACAAAGACTATCTTCAGAAGAACAACAAAACTTGGTGACCAAGATATTGGGTTATGATTCTGAAATTATCTATAAAAAAGGGAAGCAAAATGTTGTGGCAGATGCACTCTCAAGAAAGGATGAAGATGTTGAGGCCTTTCTTTGCGCTATCTCGATCATCCAACCCGCTTGGATAATAGAAGTGAGGGATGAATGGAAGAATGAAGAAAACATGTGGACTCTCATTCAAAGGTTGCAGCAGGATTCCAGTGCATCATATACATTTACATGGAAAAATGTTTCACTCTAATACAAATATCGCTTGTATTTATGTAAGAAATCCCAAGTCAAACAAAAGGTACTATTGGAATTGCACATCTCTCTGGTAGGAGGGAACTCAGGATTTTTGAAAACCTACCATAGGGTCAAGAAGGAATTTTTTTGGGATGGCCTTAAAATTGATGTTCAAAGGTTTGTAGCAGAATGTTTGGTTTTCCAACAAAACAAGGTGGAAACAATTAAGACCCTAGGTCTTTTACAACCATTATCCATCCCAAGTTAGCGTTGAGAGGAGGTTTCCATAGATTTCATCACAGGGTTACCGAAGTCTGAAGGAAAGAGTGTCATCATGGTCATTGTTGATAGACTGACCAAGTACACACACTTTTGTGCACTCGCTCATCCCTTCAAACCTAGTAAAGTTGCCACCGCATTTATGGAGACAATTTAAAAGCTACATGGAAGCCCAAAGATTAATGTAAGTGATAGAGATCCCATATTCATTGGACATTTTTGGACATAATTATTTTCTTGTTTGGGTACTCAATTGACTCATAGCTCATCCTATCATCCTTAATCTGATGGAAAAATTGAGATAGTGAACAAATGTTTGAAAGGATACCTTCGTTGCTTTGTCTCTGATAAACAAACACAATGGTTCAAATGGTTACCCTTGGCATAATGGTGGTATAACACTTCCTTTCATATTGCAACAAAAATGACACCATTTATGGAACTCTATGGATACCACCCTCCTTCCATCACTTCTTCTCTAAAAGAAAAATCCAAGGTTCAAGCAGTGGAAGATCACATCGAGCATCAACAACAAGTTCTCCAAATCTTAAAGGACAACCTGACCATGGCACAAAATCGCATGAAACAACAAGCCGATCAACATCGTAGTGAAAGAAGTTTTGAAGTAGGGGATTTGGTGTTTTTAAGACTCCAACCATACAAACATATGTCCCTCAAGCAAGCCAAGAAAGATAATAAATGCTCACCAAAGTATTGTGGCCCTTATAAGGTGTTGCAAAAGATTGGTACTATGGCATACAAATTGGAGTTGCCTACATTTTCATGAGTACACCTAGTTTTCCATGTTTCATGCTTAAAGAAGGTTATAGGTGACAAGATCCCAGTTCAAAATATATTTCCAGAACTTGACGAGGAAGGAAAAATCATATTGGATCCTGAAGCTATCACTGACACAAGAATTCACCAGTTGAGGAATAGATCCATTTTAGAGTATCTCATTAAGTGGAGGAAACTAGCTACTGAAGATTCCACTTGGGAAGATGAGTATTTTATACAAAAGCATCCATAATTACTCAAGCGTTGCGGACACCACATGTTTGAAGGGGAGGGGCATGTTAAGCCCTAAATAATGGCACATTACCCCTTAATTAGGGCACATTACATTAGTAATGTTATTTTATTTATGTTGGCTTGGGTCCATTAGTTGTAATTGTACCTCCTAGTCTCTTATATATACCAAGGAGACCTTTTCATTTGGAATTATTTGGTATTTGGAAATTTATGTGGTGTATAAGGAGGTTGCCCCCTCGAAGAAGCTTATTATCTAAAATTCTCTTTTTTTCAAGGCATTGAGTACTTATTCTGAGGTTTTTCTATGCTATCTTGATATTTGGTTCTTAACAAGTAAATCCATATCATGAATACAAGTGGCAAGAGATTAATTGAATATACATTACCTAAGGTTTGTGTTTATGATATAAGGCATGGCTGGAATTTTTAAAGATGACTTATTATTGTAAGTTATAAGATTTGATATTATGATGCCCATGCGATTCAAAGGTAGTGCGGGGATATTGGGTAGGAAATACAAAAGATGATGACATATTATGTGTGAAAATGGAGTTTATGACTAATTCAATAGAAATAGTTAGACAACGCCTTATTGGACCCGACATTAAATTTAAGACTTGATATCTTAGGACCCTTGAAACTTTTGTAACAAGATTTGATTGGAAATCCCTATCGTAATCATTTATTTTTCTATTGACTTAGTCATCAACTCCATTTTCACATAGAATATGCCATCATCTTTTGTATTTCCTACCCAATATCCCAACGCGACGTTGTCTAGCTATTCTACGAAATGGCTTTTTTGGCCGGAATCTGACAACATAAATATGCAAAAAATCACTATTTTTTGTTATTTAAAATCCATTTCTGAATGCATAAATGGATTCATAATGATGGAAAACCTTTGGGGCACTCAGATTATACAAAAATAATCACTTAAATATCCAGATCTAATAATTTCTTGTTAGATTTCGGGAAAATGTTCCCGAAAAAAATTGTCGAAGAAGAGTAATTTCGTAGAACGTTTAGACTACGACATCAAATAATCCTGATAAAAAGTGGAGGTGTTGGTGATCCTCTTGCCTAGATCTACTTGGGATCCAAGTATTATTTCATGTGTTCCATGTCCATGAGAGCCCGAAGAAGCATTTTGATAATAATTGTTCATGGATATGAAAAGTATCAGTTTTAACACAAAGATAAATACATTGACTATTGATGCAAATAATGGAAGTCTTCACTCCTTGCACATTTTAAATCCATAAGACTTGAGAAGAAAACAAAGAAAATGCAGATCAATTTTGTAAAGAAACCTTTATTAGAATGAAAGAGATGTGCTCGTTTTTCCATAGACAATATAACAATATTGTCACCCAACCATAGGCACAAAGTCCACCCCCGAGCACCTTAACCTTGATAGATAGAATAATTCTGGTAGCAGACCAATAGCCAACCAAGGCTAGCCCACCTTTATCCAAGTGTAGTGTATCAAGAAAGAATAACTAGAAACCAAGAATAAAGTCCAAACCATAACCAAGAGACCAAGTCCAACCAAAATCCAAAATCCCAGTTGCAACAGTTGCAACTGCACTCCCTCTCCAAACTTGCGCAACACTAGTCTTATGCAGTTGTGAGTGAGTGAGTGTCAAATGAGCTCTAGCGCCCTCTATTTATATTGCTCTATCTCACTTGACTGGGCCGAATTCTCTTTCCAGAGGCTAATAACTCAATATTAAATGTTCTCTTGAGCCGACTTGTCTTCTAGGGTTATTATCCAACGTTTTAGGGTTTCTCTTGTTTTCCAAAATATTCTATTCTCGTCAAAGGTTACACATAGAGGTTAATACCTCCCGTAGCTACCATAATATCAACACTCCCTCCTAGTTATGGAGATATTAAAAGAAATGGTCTTGATCACAAATAAACCATTCAACCAATAGCATCATCATAGCCACACAGACTATCTCATGATCATGTAGATCAACTCATGAGCAACATCATCACTATCAATATCATCTAATAGCATCAATTGCATCATCTTTCGAAGCCATAGTCCATCTGAGTAATCGAGCATGATGTTGAATAAGTCACTCACTCCACAGAGTGGTACAAGGACCATTCTTCTAATCCGAACATACGTCCTAGAAGAATGATTGTTCCGACAGATGATGAAAGATACGCCATGGGATATCGAGACCATTTCTACAGGAATATCAGTCTAGGAATATTTTCTAATTGGGTCATATGTACCATAGAGATCCATCTCTACCTATATGACTTATAAAATATGGATCCAAAACCATTTTCCTAATTAGGCCACAAACTGTCAACCTGGACCATTATCCACAGATAGAATGCCTATCCACCAACAATATGTTATGTCTGGACCATTCTCCGCCTAGAGAATGTCTGTCCACCAACACACTGACTATCCATCTAGCTAGAAATCAACTCCAACACTAGTGGTAGTCTCCATGGAACTCAGATAGTAGCATACTTCTGCTATAATTCCATCCAATAGAGCACAACTGTGTCTATCCATAGTAGTATAAAACTACTATGTAGTGGTACAAAACCACTCCTAGTAGCACACTGCTACTGACCAATGACACACAATCACTACCAGTGGATCACATCCATCACAATAACATACAACTACTATCCAAAGACATACAGTCTCCAAAAGAATCATATCATTTGATGTCAACCTGCATAAACAATACCATGATACAAACTGAGTCATCTAGTCCATTCTTCCACTCACATCTGTGAGATCTGGAAGAGCATCTACCCTCAGAAAGTAAAACATCAGTGATGGGATATCTGGACTATTCTTCCTAAGCATAGAAGAATAACTGCCCCTGATTTCTAAGCCTGGACCATTCACCTAACTGGGCCATTCCTCCGACACTAATCATAGTGAAACCTAGAGAGAATGAGTCCGTACAAGCATCAAAAGCTGCAATATGCTCTGCTTCTATAGTGATGCATGCAACAAACTTCTGTTTCCTTCTAGCCCATGACATTGTGGCAAAGCCCAAACTAAAACATATCCAAGTAGCACTTCTTTTGTCATCTGCACTTCCTGCCCAATCCATGTAGTTGTATATCATAACTCAAACGTCCCACAAGGAAAATATCTGACTAATTATTCTCCAAATACATTAACAAGCTAATCAATTGTCGATACAGAGATGGGTCTACTGGTTCAAAGTCTCTCAACTTTTTCATATCCGTCATCATGGGAGTTTACCATGGATTTGCAATCCATCATCCCAGACTTCTAAAGAACCATTTCAATATACTTCCTCTGTCATAGGAAGTTTTCACCACGCTTCTTCTGTACGTAAGAGGCTCTGCACCAAGTTTTCTTGAATCCATACAAGGTCTTCTTCCATTTGCATACTCAGGTCTCTTTCTGGTATACCTCAAAACCTTAAGGTTTCTCTACATACGCTTCTTCTTCAATTACTCTATTGAGAAGAACAATCTTTACATTCATTTGATGTAAACTCCAACCCATGGATACTGCAGGAGATATAATGGCTTAGGTAGAGGTATGTCTGGTTAGATGTTGTAGTCTTGAAGTTCCAACTCCAACCTCTACAACCTACTCCCTACTCACTAGAGACAAGCTATTCCCTTCTTCCTCTTTTCTTAGCGTTAGAATCTTATTTCTAGTTTGGATATAACATGATCTATGATAAAACAAACCGGATATGAACATTTATGCATGAAATACAAACATTCAGAGGGGAAAACCAATGATCTACTAATTCAAATGATAGAATTACATCAATACAATTACCTCTTGATGTAGATGCACTCCTCTTTTCCTCTTGCTCCTTGCTCCTCCTCAACTCTTCAACCAATCTAGGAAAACTAACTTCAACTAATGTATATGGAAAAGCACCTCTGAATTTTGGCAGCTTTGATCTGTAAATGATTCTTCCTTCTCATGCTCAATATTAACCTTCCTTTTATAGATTCTTGGAAGATGATTGTGAGATATTCTAAATCTTCTAGAGACCAATGGATACTCGAATGATGTGAGTTCCAAGGATCATGCCATGAAGAACTAACTCATCCCCTACTTTCCTCTTTGAAACTCTATGAATCTATAATATTACATAGGGTTTTGCTTGTTGCGAACTGATGGCAAGCGACATGTCACTGGTTGTCCCATAGATGACCAATGACACCCCTAAAAAGTTGTATGAATCTTGAGCTAGAGATGTGACTTGGCTTTCATCTTCTGTTGTGTTCCTCTCTAACCCTATAGGGTGGAAATTAAGGATATAACAATTTGGTGTAGGAAAACTCCCTCTATCATTGCTATGGGGTTTTCTTATTATTTCTCACATTCTCATAGTGGATAGAGCTAGTGAATATGGACCTCTCACTGAGGAATCCATAGGACGAATTCATAGCAGTTAGTTATGAAGGATTTTCTTACAACACATACAAGGCCATGAAATTCATGATTAACACTACAATTGAGGGTTATTACCAAGCAATGCAGAATTTTATTGCATAGACCACTAGGATACCTCATGCCATCATAAATACTCATGATTGGTTGTAGTATCTTTAGGTCATCCAAAACGTTTTTCATATGAGGTTGGGGCTAATGGAGACAATGACAATCTATAATTAGATTTAGAGGTGATAAAGAGAGTAGAGTAGTCCATTCATTGGTGGGACCAAGAAATACAAGAATAGAGGAATAAATATGGAAAATAATTATGATGTAGAAAGAAACAAAGGAGTCGAGGAAGAAACAAGGAAAAATGGCCATATGGTGTGTAGAAAAAGAAGAGAGAGGTTCCATTGGGGGGGTGGGGGGTGGGGGACATCGAGAGTCCTCACAAAAGACTTAGGGAAGTCTCTGCAAATGAGTTGGAGCCTCATAGGAAGACAAAATCTGAACTGACTTCTCCTCATCGACTCCCTATTACTCCTACCTCAGATATGCCTACCTCAGATCCTAAGAATGATAGACACTCCAAATCTTTCAAAGGATCTAAGCCTTCCTATGAGATAAGTGATCCTACTCCAGCCATTGAGAAGCTACAAAAAGAGAATTTTCAGCTGCTGCAACAGTTGGAAGATAGGAAGAATATGGACACACATCTTCACCATGATAATGCAGTCCTCCAAGCAAAGGTGAATTCCATTCAAAGGTTGGTTGATGAGATGACCAAAGCCAACCACAACCTCAGGGCACAATTAAAGCAACACAAGAGGCACAAGACCAAATCTTCACGACAAGAAGGAGAAGCTTCTAAAGACGATCCTCCTCAGCAAGCTTAGTCATGAGGGAAAATTTATTTTTGTTTGCAGTGGGACCTGCAAAATCTTAGGTGTGGGGGTAATGTTGGGCCCGTGATATGATTTATTTAATGAAGTTAATTAGATTCTTTTTGGCCGAATATGTATATGCGTTTTCCTGTTTTGAAGAGTTTTTGTGTCAAATCGCTATGAGTCATACCATGTATGCGTGATTCATGTTTTGTGATGATTTTGAGTATAATTCAGAATGTTTTTATGATTCCAGAAAACTAATTCGTGTTTTGTGTGTCACAGGTAAAAATCGCAGCTTGTTTTGGCATTCGACACTCCGTCTGGTACTCCATCTGACACTCATTCCAGTACTCCATCCGACACTCCATCTAACACTCCGTCCTACACAAAAACCATGGGCGATTTGACGGTTAGCATATTGGCGGCCAACGATGGGCGAATCAGAGACATGGGTTTTGCTTGTGCTTGTAGCCTACAACTATTGAGCTTTTGACAATTCAATTTGGGTTTTTATGCTGGGCGATTATTAGCTTGCCTTATTTCTAGAAGCCACCAACAATTAGGGCATATTAAATGTGATTCACTATTTTTAGAGAAGGTCGACCCTTCCAGTGGTCGACCTCTCAGCTTGTAAACTTATAAATACCACCTCAGTGGCCAGACATATAGATTTGGATAGAAAAAGACAATTCAACTCTGGTTTGCTATTTTCATATACATTTTGCTAAAACTGTGTAAAGACTGCGTTTTTTATTTTAATGTTGAATTCATGTTATTGAGCTCGTGGTTCATCTTTGAAGATTAGCCACGACTTACTGGGGGGCCCAACAACAGTCTGGGTGAATATCCAATTAGTTTGCTTGTGAATTGAGTAGTGTAGTTGTCATTTTATTCATTTCCTGTACATGAGTTTTTCATTATGCTTCTTTACTATATAACTTGTTGTTTATAGTTTAATTAGTTTAGTTCAGTTTTGCAGGTTATTATGGAGGCTATTGTTAACATGCAATGATCTGTTAGATGATAGGAGATAATATTTTAATCTTAGATACTAACCCTGTGTGTAATTAGATGATATATTAGATTTTCTTTATGCCGAAATAGAGTTTAAAACAAAGTTAGAACAAAGTTTCTAATTCATGGTTTCTTTGGCAAGTTTTGGTGGATGGATAGTTGTTAGTTTGCTTATCTAATTGCTGTTCAGTTTTGCTCATTTAATTGTTAGTTAGTTTGCTTATTTTCATATGCTGAAATAGTATTTAATTTTTGTTTTATGAGTATTTCCTCTTTTGCAATTTGAATTGTTATAATAGAATTAGTTCAGTTTATTTTCATGCAATTTCCTTTTCTAGATTTAGGTTGCAATTTCAATTCAAAGTTGATCATTGAATTTAGTTTTCAGTTATGAATCTTAGTATGAATTTGCTTAATTAGTATATAATACAATTGAATTTACTAGAATAATGTTTTTTACTGTTGATGATTAATGCATGATTGAATAATCACATGGATATGCAGGATAGTTGATGTTGCTTCTATAATGGCTAAGTTCTCACTGGATTGTCTAATTCACACTTTTCACATTATTAAGAGGGATCTGGCTCGAGCGCCTTGCAGGAGGGGGATGGGCTTAGTACAGTTCTACATGAGGGGCATGAGGGCAGGCTCATGCGAAGATGAGTGGAGTGACGTGAAATGGAGGGAGAAGTACTTGTGCGTGGGGGAAGCGATGGATCTGTGTGACGGAGAGGTGCTGCCACAGATCGAGACGTAGGGAGAGTCCGGATGCCACCTGTCTTGAGGTCTCCAACTAACCGCCTGCCACAGAACGTTAAGGAAAAGGGGCGAAGGACATGGTCCCATTGAAAGAAGTTTGACCCTTGCTCAAGAAGGTGGCAACTTTAGCTGCCTGATCCGCTTCTCCATTTAATTGCCGAAGCACATGGAAGAAGTCAATATTTTAGAAGTATTTAGAGAGCCACTGGATTTTCTTGAGGAGTTGCCAAAGTTTCATTTGGTTTGGTAACGAGTTGGTGACCAAGGATTAGATGAGGATCCGAGAATCTCCTATCATTGTGATTTCATTGATGCCTAGCTTCTGTGCTTGGGTGAGTCCTTGCCAGAGACTCAGAGCTTCTGCCATGTTATTGGTTTCTTCCCCTAATCCCCAGAAATAGACCAGTTGTTGGATTTCATTGGGTTCATAGAGGACCCCTCCCCCTCCTACCACCCTTGGATTTCCTTTCGAAGCTCCATCAAAGAAAAGGATGTGATTGTGCTGAGCACTCCTCGATTCTTTGAACTCCTCTTGCTCCTTGCACAATTCCCGGGATTCGTAGAAATGCTTGGGGGAAGGGGAGGGGGTTTTAGATCTAGAGAGAGACCACGAATCCAAGCTTCTTCAGAAGGGGAGAGAGGATGATTATTGGTATTTGATGAAAGGAAGGAGAGGCATTCTCCCAGGAGAGATTTGGATTTGACAGAAGCATGGGTAGGGGTGGAGGACTGATTTCTGAAAATTTGGGCGTTTCTTTCGAGCCATATTTTCCAAAGAATAAATTTAGGGAGGGTCAGCCAACAACAATTAAGCTGATCTTTGGAGTTGAGTGGAAAGGGACATAAGGGGGTCCAATTACTTAGAAAAGAAGGGATATCTGGAGGGATTTGGATAGTCGGGGCCCACCCTGACAGGGCTGAGCTTCAAACTTCTTTTGCGAAAGGACAATTAAGGAGCAAATGGTCGACTGATTCTTCGTGGGAGTTGCAGAGAGGGAATCTCGAGGGACCTTCCCAGGATTTCCTCCTAAGATTATCGCCCCTTAGGATACTATTATGTGCTAAGGTCTAAATGAAGAAGTCCACTTTAGGAAGACTTTTGACTTTCCAGATTTCTTTCCAAAGTACCGGATTTCCTAGAGCCTGCGATGCTGCAGAGAGGATTTTGTAGCTTGCTGCTATCCCGTAGTCCCCTAACTGACATCCCCAACCTCGTTGGTCCATGATTCGTTTGGATATTGGGGATTTCCCTTGAAGCAAAGAGATCAACAACTCTTTTTCATAATGCAGCTGGGGGAGGCAATCAGGGAAGATCTAACTCGCCCAGTCTTTGGTTCTGTCGCTTTTCCAATGGGAAATATCCCAAAGGGTACTAATATTTTGAGCTTTTAGAGAGGCTTTAAGGAGAGCCATGCCTGGTATAGTATCGATCAGGGGGTCCCCCATTATGGAGTCTTCCCAGATTCATATTTGCTTCCCATTGCCTGGAATCCAAGTAAGAGTAGGAGCGAATAAATTGTGTGCTTTTGAGCAGACAGAGAAGATCAGAGAGCCATGAGTGGTTTTAGAAGGTGTGTCTAGACATCAGAGCCTCGAGCCAGTAAAGTATTTCTTCTGGATAGCTATTTTTCACTAAGAGTGTCTCCCTGACACTACATTCCAAAGCAATTTCACTCCTAGGGCCAAAATTTGGATGTGCAGATCACGAATCTGAAGACCACCTTTAGGGATAGGCCGATAAATTTTCCCCCAGCTGCCCAATGGGAGTTTGTTGTTCTTGTTTTTTCCTCCTTTCCATAGAAAGTGACACAACAAGGCTTCAATTTTAGTGATAATGCCTCTTGGAGCCAATAGAATTGAAAATTGATATATAGGGATGCTTGATAGGACATATTTTATAAGGACTAGCTTACCTGCTGGATTTAACCAGCTTGAACCCCAATAGCTTATTCTAGATTTGACTTTTTCGACTAGAGATGTCCGGTAAGAGGATTTGGGAGAGGCTTTAAAAATGGGGACTCCTAAGTACTTGAAGGAATACCATTGATTTTTTCCCGTTATTCATAGAATTCGGGTGATGTCAGTCATCTCCCTCAGGGTACAATTCCAACCATAGATTTGACTCTTCATGTAATTGATTTTGCTGCCCGAGATGGCTTGGTATTTGTTTAGCTCAAATTTGAATTTTCTGGCCAAGTGGTTGCTTTCACTTCCAAGGAGGATGGTGTCATCGACGAACTGAGCATTATTGATATATCTAACCTCTCTGGCTATGCACAATCCCATTAGTTCTTGAAGATGTTGACTTTGGTCTAGTTGGAAGCTCAACACCGATGCCTTAATGGCATAGAGGAGCGGGGAGAGGGGACAACCTTGTCATAGACCTCAGGAGGCTTGGAAGAATCCAACTGCTCGACCATTGACTAGAGGTGCTATCCAAGGACTTCTAATGCAAGGTTGAGTTCGTTTGACAAAGGAGTGGTCAAACCCAAGCCACTGCATTACCTGAAATAAAAAGCTATGTCTTACCCTATCAAAGGCATTTGCAAGATCCAGTTTGATTATCATACCTTTTTCTTTCAGAGTTTGGCTTGAATGAATGGACTCTTGGACAAGAATTATGTTGTCACTGATGTTTTTTCCCTTGATGAAGCCACCTTGATTTTTTGGAATGATTGTAGGTAGGATGTTTTTGAGCCGGTTGGCCATGATTTTATTGATAATTTTGTAGCCAATGTTGTAGAGGGAGATTGGTCTAAATCGATCGAAGGAAGTGGCTCCTTTTTCCTTTGGGATGAGGGCTAGGAAAGCGGAGTTGGTGCTTCCCCCAATCTTGCTGCAGGATTGTGATTTTTGAATCATTCTATGGAGGCCGTTCTTAATAATTTTCCAGTAGACTTTGATGAACCAAGCCGTAAATCTAGTTGGACCTGGGGCTTTGTCAGACTCCATATTAGCTATAGCTTTCTTGATTTATTTTTTAGAGATCGATGCTATGAGAGCTGAGTTGTATTCCCTAGAGACCATTTTGGGAATCAAGTTTAGGACATCACAGGTGGAAGCTTCTGGGGTAGGGGGCTCTTCTGTATAGATATCTCTAAAGTGTATATGGGAAGCTTTCTTAATGTCTTCAAAGTTGGAGAGGGTTTGTTCTTGGGTGCGCATTTCTTTGATAGAGTTGAATTGCTTTCGACCTTCCACCTGTTTGTGGAAGAAGCTTGTGTTTTTAACCCTCGCTTGGAGCCAAAGACTTCTAGATTTCTACCGCCAATAATCCTCCTCCCGATGACAAGCCCGATGGAGATTCCTGTGCAACTGGTCTTCTTTTTCCAATGAGAAGGGGTTTATGGGGAGGATATTTTCCTGGATTTGATGTTGTTCCAGGGCGTTCTGCACTTCCAACTGCTGATGGAGGGGGGTTTTGAGAGATTTGGCCCAGGATTTAAGAGCCACTTTTAGTTTCCTTAGATTTTCTTCCCAGATGAAAAAGGGAGGGCCCGTGATTGCTTCCTTCAAGAATGAGGAGACAAGATCTAGAAACCCTTCATGCTGAATCCAGGAGGGGCTAAAACAGAAAGGGATGGGGCCCAGGTTGCAGTCTTGTGAGATTGCTAAGAGAATAGGTTTGTGGTCCGAGGCATTAAAAGGAAGAATAGAGGAATCAAGATTAATCCCAAGAAGTAGGAGAGAGTGCTGAGCTAGAAATCTATCGAGCTGAGCTGCGATATGTCCCGGGCCTATTCTTCTGTTGGACCAAGTGAACAGTCCTTTGGGAGGCTTAATATCTTCCAGGTCCCAATCCAAGATTAGATCATTGACAATTTCCTAGAGGGGGTCTCTGACGGGAGTCCCCCCTTTTTTTTCCTGGGCATTTAGGGTGAGATTCAGGTCCCCCACTAGAATTATATTCTTCGGTCTGTGTAGTTGCAGTTAATATTGAATAGACTTCCAACAATCTCTTTTTTATGCAAGACAAACTGGGACATAAATGTTGAAGAGACTTACCTGAAGGTCTATGTCTTTATGGCGAAGCTTTGTGAAAATCCAGTGTGAACAAGTGAGGGAGTGGATCAGTTCGAACTTGTTGGGATTCCATAGAGTGCCTAGGTTGCTTGAGGCACCTCGGGAGCTTACAACTATTCCTTTGCCTAAGTTCCAGAATGACTTTCTGGTCTAAAAGAACTGTTATTCTTCCAACTTGGTCTCCTGGACTAAGAGGATGTTTGGGGTGGCTATGCGCATTAGATATTTCATTGCTTCAACTTTCTATTTGCTCCCAAGACCTCTACAATTCCAGGAGATGACTTTCATTACTTAGCTTTTCTAGTGATGGCCGTTCCTTTATGGAACTGCCCTTGTTGCCTCATTATTCTTAGGTTGATCATCCCGTCCAGGGTTGATTGTCCTCCCTGCAACTTGTCTTTGTAAGTTTCTGCTTCTCTACATTCCTTTGCTGATTTTCTTCCTCTCTTTGAAGTTTTCTTAGTGCTTTGTATTGGATCTATTTCCCCTTCCTCTTCTTCCGACAGGTCTTCCTTTGATCCCTAGTCTGTCTTGAATACTTCTTGGGAGAGGACCACATTGGATGTTGGGGTAGGATCTACTCTTTCATTTTCTGGGGAGAGACGGGTGATGGGTGGAATAGTTTCAAGCATATTTCCCTCAATTTCTGGTTCTTCCAGGGTGGAGAATCTATTACCAGGTTCGAGTTGGTTTTTTTTTGATGGGGCTTCCTTTCTGGGTGAGGGGGGGTTTGGGTTTTTCCCCTCTTGACGTGGGCCATATTTAGGGCTTTCCTTATGTCTTTTGGGTTGCTTCCATTGTTATTGGATAAATCCGTAAGTGCTGACACAAACCGATCTCCCTAGATCTACCTGAATCTAGAACAAAGCAAAACAGAACATGACTCTTTCCCTAGATTCTAACCATTGAATTAAATAGGAGGCAAGAACAAAAAAACATACCTTATTATCGCTTCCTTTGATCTTTGTTGCTCTCGCTTTGCTTCAGTGCTCTTGTGCATCCAAGATCAAGACAACACAAACCAACCAAAGTGAAGAAAGCACAATCTATTCAACAGTCAATCTATGTATATGATCAAGGAATTATACAATAAAGTGGACTTAGCTTTATGGGAAAGGGACATATTAGTGTATCATATTAATGAAAAGTAAAGATTAAAACCTGAGCCTTGATGTCACAAACTTCCTTTCGAAGGCCCTTGGCTCCGACACACACACTTGCTCACTTGCATGAAGAAGATCAACTCCTTTGAATGAACTTGCTGGAGTCTCCAAGCTGCTGTAGCATCAGTCGATCACACAATTCTTTCACCAATTCTCCAATGAATCTTGCTTAACCTTTTCCTTGAGAATTCACTCAATATATAGGAGAGAATGAATTGGTTACTTGGATAAGAATGATCCCAAAATATTAGGGAATCCAATACTAGGATAACCATTCGAATACCATCTCATCCTTCTAGAAGATTCCCTTCTAGAAGCATCGAGAATTCACCTTTTTCATTGCTTTAGAAAGAGTTCACACCCTAGCAGTTCAACACAGTGTGAACTTCTCGCACCCTAGCTTAAGGTAGCCTGCGAGAATCATTCATTCTCGCAGGCAAATATACTAGAAGCCTGCGAACAGTCCTAAAAAAATGTGATTTCTGGAAAGAGATGAAGGTAACTTTTCTCAGGAGAAAGTTCTAATGAAGAGCATGAGTACACCATCATCAATACATCATCATGACGACCAGAATCATGGGTAACAGAATGCCCCCCAAAGTATGAGGTTGGAACCAGTGACAACCAATAGACTTTGTAAGCTGCATGTGTGTGTCGAGAACCAGGAGCACACCTAATCGGAAACCTGTGAACAACCAAGCATTTGCAAAATATCATATATACCAATTCTGAGGTAGGCATTTCCATACTCAGATCATAGACTAATGACAATTGTAGACCTGGGTCATGGCCACCAATCATACACTGTGGATCCATGCCATCAAAATATAGCATAGCCACCAGAATACACTGTGGATCTATGCGAGAAATTTCAAATCAAGATGACATAGCCACGAAATATACACAGTGGATCTATGTGTCGCAAATTATACATACTCCATCGCAACCTGGACCAAAGAGATGATATCCAGGGTCTTCAATCTTGTCATCTAAAGTACGAAACTAACCATGTGATTACATGTGTTGAAGTCGAACATGGTAGAAACCACTTGATTACCGGTCATTGATGAAACTGTTAACAAGTGCGAGGGAAATCACCATTGATGTCAATGACTCCCAAGGTACTCAAGTACAATCCATCGAGTGTGAATGAATGAGTTGAAGTCGAACATCCGATGGAATCTTTTGATTAGAGGTCAATGATGTGAACCCACTGTCGAAAGCGAGGAAACCTGCCATTGAGGCATGCAAGCTCCAAGGTACCAAATAATTTCTAAGTCTTGATTCCGGATAATGTGCTGGAGTCGACGAAACAAAACTCGTCAGAGGAGGGCCTTGATGTATCCCCCATCAATGACACGAAATGAGTAATGATTTTGAAGGTGAAACAAAGTATGATGTGAATTGGACTGAACACAGGGAAGGCTGACACAGAGAGAATGGATAACTGCAGATGGCCGACTCAATATAGGTTTCAGATGGACTTCTCTTGAACATATGAACGACATGACCAATGATTTGGCAGCATTGACTCAAAGATGACACAGGGAATGACCTTGTAGCAAAGCGAATGAGAGACAAATGGATTTCCCAAACCGGCTTCAAATGATGAATAGGAGGTGTCATGTTCAAGAGCGACACTTACTGCCAATTAATATGAAGAAGAAAACATATCCCTTTCCCAAATTTTCCCCCACCATTCCGGGCTAGTACCTCTTTATTTTTACGCAAGCTTGAGGAGGATAACATATGCTTGTTGATGTAAGCTCATTTTTCGGATGAGTCCCTCGGAGTATGTTTAACAAACCCTAAGAAGGAGTGGTTCGGTCCCATCACGGGTCTGGCAATGTTTGTTTAACAAGTCCAGAGCTAGAAAACTCGAAGGTTTTTCAAGATTATAGAGTTTGGAAAAACACTTAAAAGAGAACTCTCTCAGTTCCTTTTTTGTAAAATAGTTTGGAGGAGACCGAAAAAGAGATAAATTATCGCTCACCAGACGCTTACTTCAAATACTTTATCGAGCGTGAAAATAGCAAGGTTGCTCGGTGATCTTTTCATGTTTAGAGAGTCTGAAAAGAGCTTAAAAAGGACTCCAGGGGGGTTCCTTTTTCGTATAACCTTATGAGCCTGAAAAGTGATAAAAGTATGCTTAATCACGTTCTCAAGTATTTATGAGCGCAAGAACGGACAAAAATGATGCTCGAGGTTTTATGTAAAAACCATAAAAAACAATCAAAAACACGCGATAACAAAGAAAAACATGTCTGTATCCCTGTATTTGATCATCAAAGTCATCACGCCTGTAAGAATGACACACTCAACATAACATTAGGGATTAGGGTTTAATTGATAAATAATCATAAAAAACCAAAATGATATAGTAAAAGTAAATAAAAGGAGTAAATACTCTTTTTACCACACCATTTTTACATTTCCACTATTGAGCTCAAAAAACCCCTTTTTTACCCTCCAAGTTCGGCGTTAGATTGCGGGAGCTACGAGAGACCATTCAATGAGCTGTCTGCGACAGTTAGGTAAGCTCTTCATCCTTAACACTTTCATGGTTTAAATTTGTAATTTCATTGGTTAAATCTGCAGTTTTAAGTTGATTTTCTAAGCCCTATATGCGCGCTGCCATTATCGCAGGCAGGCCATACGGAGCCTGCGAGAATGATGCGTTCTCGCAGGTGAGCCTAAGGTCACCTGCGAGGTTCTCGCACTATGCACACAGGGCACCTGAGAGAACCACATAGCCCAAAAAATTTCTAAATTTTTACCCAATAAAAAATATCCAAAGCATGAAAGAAGTTATTAATCCACTTATTGTGTTCCTTATGCAGATAATTGGCCATCAACATGGTGCTAGAGTGGCGCGAAAGGGAACATGAAGAGGACAATGCAATGGCTGAAAATCATCCACCTACCATAGCTGCTTTGAGAGATTGTGGGTTTTTGAAATACTTTCACATCCCGGGTATGAGGGCCCAAATCAGACTATTAGAGTACCTGGTGCATATGTGGGACCCTGATCAGTAGGTGTTTCATTTGGGGGCTCACACACTGTCCTTAGACATCGAGGACATTTACTTTTTGACTGGATTGTCCAGGCGCGGGTACTATGTCAGCCTGACTGGTAGTAGAGGTGGTGGGCTAAAGATGAGTGAGTACTGCAATTTACACTGCATACCCGAGGCTGAGAGAAAGAAAGGAAAAGTGGCTATCTGGGGGGTACGAGACTTGACCCTCCGTACTATATTTTTCACTATAGCTCAGATGGGTGGGAGTTCTGCTCCTCATATGGCATTGCAGAGTTACTTCCAATATGCTATTGAGTGTACTGAGCCTCGGGTGTTCAACTGGGCAGATGCTGTACTTCGCAGTATGAAAAAGCAATTGACCAAATGTAGGCAAGGTGACCTGAAGCAATTCGGGTATGGATCTTTGTTGGTGTCCTTCTTCCGAGAGGGTTCCCATACTGAGACTGCAGGTTGAGTGGAATATACCGAGTCCTAGGGATCCGAGGATGCTGAGATGGTGTCGGCTCATGGCCCGGCACGTAGCAGGATCGATCGTCAAGTACGATGATATTTTCTTTGACTGGCTTCAAACCCAGATGTTGATGGTTGATGACTACGCTTATGCCGGGTTGGATTTTCGAGGAGATCCAGACTTAGCACTGCCAGAGGATACTCAATGGGGTGACCTTGGTAAGAAGTACACACATTTTCTCTTTTTTAAATGTTTTTGAATTTTTTATCATATTCAAATGTTTTTTTTTTTTTATAAATGTCCGTCCAAAGACTATTACAAAATCATTTGTTGATAACACAGATGTTGGACCTTACAGGCCTCCCTACACTTCTCCCATCCAGCAGTGAGGAGAGGTAGTGACAGCACCACAGTATGCTGAAGATTATAAAGTAGTGGAACAGAATCTAGAGGGCCTTACTGCAAACATTCCAGACATGACTCTGGAAGAGGTTCCACGACGCAATCGGTGTCATACTGTAGGGGTATCAACATCTATGAGTCGACTGCTCTGTAGGGTTGCTAGGGAAGTCGTGTGTTACCATGAACGTCATCCATGA
>JASDQU010102633.1:89062-101881 GCA_032191745.1 Picea mariana
GAAGCTCCAATATGGACATTTTTGATAATCCCAGGTTTAATGGATATGTCAATGGGAATCGTGGGCGAGATATTACTTAAGTTCCCTTCAACAAACACATTGTGTGTAGTCGCGGGAACCGTCAAGATGACAACAACGGTCGACGGAGTCGAAATCCGTTGGTAGTTCTCAAGAGTATGTTGCTCTAGAAAAAGTATGGAACGATGATGTCCATCATCCCAAGGAGTGTCCTCCATGACGGACATGATCATCTCGTCAGTGGGAAAAATAACACGAAAAGGATCGGGAGACAACTCATCAAGAGAGAGGGTAGAAGGTGTTGCCGATTGAATGGCCTGATATGCAGATTCAACTGGACTTAACGACATGACGTCGCCGAAATGAAGATGATCTCCAGGGTCAGGGACAATCCAAGGGTCTTGTGACATAGGAAGTTCGTGAGGCACGGTGGAGATCATGTTGATAGAAGCAACTGACGGGCGTGGGACATCGGGTGGTGGAATGGGGAAAGTACCCATTAACGAAGAGTCCTTTAAAAGGCCCACACCAACATTCTCATAGCCCAGTGGGGTTTTAGCAATAAACGACACGTTGCCAGTATGGGTATCAGAATTGAAGAAGGGGAGTTGGTCGAGGGTAACAACCTTTCCTTGATGAGGAAAACGTACTACATGGAAAAGTGTCGACACACCGGTACGCATGGAATCGATCCAGCTGTGACCAAGTAGAAGATTATAATCAAGGGGAGTGTCAAAGACTTCCACTTCAACTTGGACCATCTTACCTTCTAGTGTGATAGGCAATGAAGGAAGAACACCGTAAGGCTTAAAACCAGAGCCATTGAAGGCTTTAAGAGTGTTCTGGGATTCATTCAAAGGAGGAGAGCCGATGGCTTTCCAAAAAGTAAGAGACATAACACACGTCGAGGCACCCTCGTCGATAACAGTTCGGCAAATGTTCTTGTCGGAGACAACCACTTGTATTTGAAACGCGAGTTGAGGGGGTAACCTTGGAATGTGATCTTCCAAGTCAAATACTATCAAATTCATATCAGTCGGGTCAATTCCACCTATGGCTTTCAACAGTGCCTTCCGTTGTGCAGGAAAAGACTGAAGGACTTCAAGGGCTGACATCGTTGAAGGTGCCTGGGCTAGATCTTCAACAATGCTGTAGTTTTGGGCCGCACGAGCATGAGGATTGAAAGCCGTTTTTCGAACGACACCTTTTGGGGGTGGTCACAAAACTGTATCAAGGCTCGGTCATTCGAGATGAAGACGACAATTAGTAGGTGGAGTTGTGGGAGAGGGTTGGACCAAAGTAGGAGTTAAATTGTCAACCTTCTCCTTAGATGGAGAATAATCTTTGGCTCAAGTTGTGAGTGCAACGTTGTTCTGCTTAGAATCTCCAGTACACATTAAAACATATGATGTGGCAGAAGAAGAGGGTTGGTCGTGAATGACCAACTGAGCCTGTTGTTGAGACAGGAAGGGTTGGGACAAGACAACCGATGTAGAAGGTTTTGGAGTTCCTTGAAGGAACTTAATAACCTCGGCACGTCGTGGACAATCCTTCGTGTAGTGATCATCACCACAAATAAGGCAAGGGTATCGTGGTTTGCGCTTATCCTGATCTTCAACAGGAGTGGTTTTAGTTTTCTCTGCTTGATTATTATTTTTTCCCTCCTTATTCTTACCTCTCCCCTTTTTAGATTTGTTTTTACCAGCTGGGGTAGATTGGACAGCATTTACCTCAGAAGTTTTTCCGGTGGGAGTGGCAGGAGACGGAGCATTTTGAACATTAGAAGAAGAAGATTTAGGGTTTGTGCTTGAAACGGAATGTGATTGAGTTTGGGCAGTACCAATCACACCATCAGCTGCATGTGAGGCAGCTGGAGCAGTTGAAGTGCTGGAAGCATTAGGACGAGGTAAATCAGGTAGTAAATCATAAAGAGTTCCTATTTGTGAATAAATGAGATCAAGATATTGAGCACGACTTATAGCCTGCTCTTCTGTGACTACACCACCCATGGAAATCTCCTTACCGATCTCGTTCAAAAAGGATTTTGTAAACCATTCGGCCAGCAACTGATCGGGGAGCTCAAGTTTAATAAGATGTCGTCTCCTTCGCCACTCATGGATGTGATCAGAGATACGAGTGACTTTTCTTTGTTTGAAGGAAGTCAAAATCTCAGTCCCCGTATCATAAAAGATCAGTAACTGGTAATGTGTAAGGAAAGCCATAGCTAAGGTGTTGAAATTAGAGAAGAAACCTCGTGGCAATTCAACATACCACTTCACAGCAGAACCTGTGAGGGTTCATTGAAAAAGACGTAAACAAATAGAGTCATCCATCAATGAGTTGGATGAACACCATAGGTGAAAAGTTATAACGTGATTTTTCGGGTCCTCTCCCGCTTTGCCGTCGAATTTAGGAATGTCTGATGGAAGCTTGGCTGGAATAATAGGCCATTGGGGAGAGTGATGAATAGGATCATTTAAAATCCTAGACAAATCTGGCAAATCCAAAGTAGCAAGAAAAGGTAACTGTCGATTCACCTGCGGGTACTGGTGGCTTTGGGGTGGAAGCCCGGTCGGCAAACCAGTAGGACTGTAAGAAGTCTGCCCATAATGGGAAGACCCAGGTAGTTCCAGGGATTGTAACCTTGAGTTTGAGTAGGGACCTAAGTTTGAGAATTCGGACCCTGACCCCAAATAGGATTAGGTATACTTGGATATGGTTGGCCTATAGTAGGGACAGGCAACTGCTGCCCCCCAGTCGTTTGAGGAGGATTTTGTATCATCTGATTCCAATACTGGGCCAAAGAAGGAGGTATATTTTGTCCAAAAGGTGGGGTTGGTCCCCCTATCGTAGGTGGTGTTCCAACCGAAAGTTGTGTTCCAATCGAAGGTTATGTAATAATTGGAATGTGTCCAGTAAGAGGAGGTTGAATCATACCACCTTGTCCACCAACGAGAATCTGCAAGATTGATGTAATGGATGGGATGGTGCCACTAGGATTTGGATTGCCAGTGGAAGATAAGAAAGGTCTTCCAGAAGGAAATTGAGGGAGTGTCAGAATAAAACTGGGAATAGGGTGCCCAAGAAAAGAAGGACCACCAGGAGAACCGGATGGGGTTTGCGGAGGTGTTGGAATAGAAGCATTCAACAAAGCATTCAACGCATGGTATCCGTGTGGTAGTGTCAGAGTGACATTGGGCGTTCGTTGTGTGTTTATAGGAGCAAGATCAGTTGCAGTGAACCTGGTTGTGACACTCGTAGTATTTGTGAGATGGGCCATCTCGACAGGGACAGTAAAGTGATAAGTGGTATTCAACGGTACAATCTCTATCTCAGAAAACACTGGAGGGTTTATTTTGGAGACCACAGGAGAACCAGGACCAAAAAAAGTCCTTCGGAAATCACCTGTAGACCAAAAAGGATCTTGGCCTTCTACACCGAGAAAAGGCCCAACGAGTGATCCATAAGAGGTAACAACTAATTCTCTGAAAGAATTTAATCGCATAAATGGTCGCTTAGAACCAGGGTGAAGTCGAAAGTCCTCTCGAGTATTGGTAATTTGGAAAGGTTCTAGAAAGTCAGTGCATTCCACTTGTGGTGTGGTGACGACTGGGACTTCACTCTGTCAAGGAGAGACTCCAGGTGTATTTGTGGGCAAAGGTTGAGAACCGTCTAGATGCTTTGGAGATAAACCTTTCATTCTATGTGAACGACATGGAGGAGCTATTGTAAATGTGTGACAAACTTCGCGAAGAAAATCCTATGGTCAACTTCGAAAAACAAACAACACGCGCTAGTAAGCAAAATCTAGGAAGCAATCACCAGGCAAACAAGACCTTCTAATTTCAAAGCCACTAGTTGGTGATGAAATCCAACGTCGCAACAACAAGACGAGAAGGGGCGAGGCTAGGGTGGAAAAGTTACACTGACGACCTGTTTAACGGACTTACACCCTGGTGCAAGCTCCCACACATAATCGTGGGTATACCCTCCAAGGAGTCCAAGTGAGTTTGGTCAATGTCAATTCCAGGTACCGTGAAGACTTTCCCCTCCACAGTCACCTCGGGTAAGAACCTAGAGAGATAAGCCACTAAGGTCACCACCAACAATAATAAATCCTGGGGGAACAGTCGACAATCCGATCCACACGCAAGGGCAGGGTATCTAGCCCGAAATCAACTCAAAAGGCTTCCACTGATCATTGTGGGTATACCTCTGAGTGATCCCTGTAATACGTGAAATCTCTACATTGATATCAACAAAGCATGGTGAGTAACTCTGCCAATATCAATGGGACCTAGTGTTTGACCCTTATGTGAGAAGGGCTTCCCAGGACAAGATGTTGCAAATGGAATTTAACACTCCCTAACACAAGATGCTATTGTGTTTTGTGCTTTTGGAGAGTGTATCTCTCTTCCTACTTCAAAGCACTAGCCTAACTAAATGTTGGTGTAAAAGAGCCCTAGAAAGGAGTTACTAGATAAATTTGATGATTACGCAGTGTTATTAAGAGCTGTTGTTTACTCAAAGGTAATGGAAATGAAACTTATGTTGTATGACTCTGACCCAACAATGCAAGGACGAGAATGAAGTATATCACTTTTTGTTCAATGAATCCTATGTATGGGAGAGAGAGAAGGTTTTCCAGATCAACCTTGAACTACAATGCAAAATTTCCTTAAAATGCAAATGAAAACAATCACTTATCAAATGACAATTCTCTATTGTGTCTTTTTCAAATACTTCAACAATCTCAATAATTTGATTTTCAATGTTTTCTTAAAATGAAAAGAATTTTTTGAAAGAAAAACTTGTTTGTTCACTTTTCAAAAAAGGACCCAGACTATGACAGCGAGAGTATAGAAAATAAAAAAACCAAATGAACAAGCAATAATAAACACCCAATCCACTCTTTCAATGAAAGCAAAAATAAAGAGCAAACTAATTTAGTCTTCTCAAATGCAAAAGAAAATGATCTTTCAAACCATAAGCAAATGAGAAAAACCAAGCAAACTTAACTTTCAACCAATCACTGGATCTTAACTAATCAAACACACTCAGATTCTGAAGACAGAGAGAATGGTTTTGCCAAGAAAAGCTAAGAAACGAAAGTCAAGCAAAAAATAACAAGAAAAGCCTTGAAATTGTAAAACTGCTCATGCATGTAAATGAAAACAAGAAATACATCAATCAATGGTCCAAGAAACTCAAATAAGGCAATCAAACTGATCTGGGTAGTTAAAAATGCCAAAACTCAAATCCAAATTTTTTGACAATTTTGTTTGCAGGCAGGCAATAATACACAGTGCGAGAAGCATTGATTCTCACAGGTGACCCTTGAGCAGGATGCGAGAACCTCGCACTGAAACCTAAAGGTAGAGTGCGAACTCTACCTATTCTCATAGGCTGCAATGAAGTACAGTGCGAGAATTCCTGAACATAGTCAAAATTTTGGAAAATGAAGCCAAATTGAAAAAGCCTCTGGACCCAGAGGGTCTATCAGGATATCCTGAAGACTCAGAGATTGACAGGATAGGAGAAAAGTGAAACCAGAGAAAATGGCCACAGAAAAATATCAAAATCCACAAAGAAAATGGGATAGTTCCCCAGCGGAGTCGCCAATTTTTTTATTGGATAAATCCGTAAGTGCAGACACAAATCGATCTCCCTAGATCTACCTGGATCTAGAACAAAGCAAGACAGAACATGACTCTTTCCCTAGATTCTAACCATTGAATTAAATAGGAGGGAAGAACAAAGAACATACCTTATTATCGCTTCCTTTGATCTTTGTTGCTCCCGCTTCGCTCCAGTGCTCTTGTGTAGCCAAGATCAAGACAACACAAACCAACCAAAGTGAAGAAAGCACAATCTATTCAACAATCAATCTATGTATATGATCAAGGAATTATACAATAAAGTGGACTTAGCTTTATGGGAAAGGGACATATTACTGTATCATATTAATGGAAATTAAAGATTACAACCTAGACCTTGATGTCGCAAACTTCCTTTCGAAGGCCCTTGGCTCTGACACACACACTTGCTCCCTTGCATGAAGAAGATAAACTCCTTTGAATGAACTTGCTGGAGTTTCCAAGCTGCTGTAGCATCAGTCCTTCACACAATTCTTTCACCAATTCTCCAATGAATCTTGCTTAACCTTTTCCATGAGAATTCACTCAATATATAGGAGAGAATGAATTGGTTACTTGGATAAGAATGATCCCAAAATATCAGGGAATCTAGTACTAGGATAACCATTCGAATACCATCTCATCCTTCTAGAAGATTCCCTTCTAGAAGCATCGAGAATTCACCTTTTTCCTTGCTTTAGAAAGAGTTCGCACCCTAGCAGTTCAACACAGTGCGAACTTCTCACACCCTAGCTTAAGGTAGCCTGCGAGAATCATTCATTCTCGCAGGCAAATATACTAGCAGCCTGCGAACAGTCCTAAAAAAATGTGATTTTTGGAAAGAGATGAAGGTAACTTTTCTCAGGAGAAAGTTCTAATGAAGAGCCTGAGTACACCATCATCAATACATCATCATGACGACCAAAATCATGGGTAACATCCATCCATATTCCATGTCTTTTTCTTGCTGGGGTTGAGGAATTTTTGTGCAACTCTTCTAGAAATTCCCATACTCGTGGCAATGTCTACATTTAAATGACAATTGTTCATAGTTTAGCTTCTAGAAGTGTTGCCAGTCACCTACAGTCATTTTCATTGCTTCCAGTAGACCATATTCTAAGTCAACTTCAACACAAATACACAAGAGTATTGATATTTGGGGTTTTCTTTGTCGATGTACTTGCCAAGCTCATTGCCAATGGTCTGCAACGAGGAGGTAGACCAACAGTGGATCGGGAGATTAGGGAGCCTGACCCACACTGGAATCGCCTTAGGAACATTCAGAGAAAGGTCAAAGTTGGGGGTCCAATGATATAGATACATCCCTTGGGGCCCCATGAAGTATGACCCATTTTTGAAGATCAGATCACGATCGTCTCTGGAGATGAATTCACACAGAAAAAAGCCCCGACCAACCACATAGCAGGTGACGCTGCTAGTGATCATAGGGCACTAGTTCTTCTGGGTCCAGTTTTTGGTGGTGTGGGGCGAGGGTCAGAGCTCAACGAACTGTCTCACCAGGGCTCGATTTGTCAAAGACACCACAATATACATTGGTTGGTCTGAGGGTAGGGTGATTAACGAAATTTCATCGAACCTTTTGACAAATTTGGGGGCTGGATCGGGGGCAAGCTTCTTGCCTTCGGCTATGAGAAATCATTTGGAGGCAGCTGCATTAGGGAGAGGTGGCGACCCGCCGCCCCTTTCAAGGCTCATGGGGTTCGAGGCCAAAATCAGACCTAGCTAGGGAAAGCCATAAGATTTCCAGCCCAGTCCACCTTATGCGTGTTTTTAGAGATTTTTTAGCTTAATCGTTGTATATTAAGAATAAATAAAATGGATTTTTGAGTAAGAAAACCAAACCCTAAATCTAGTTTACAATATGCAAACCTTATCTTATTCATGAAATAAAGAATAAAATAAATAAACCATCGCAGTAAACATGAACAAGAAGTTTAAAGAATGTAAATAATATTTCATTACCAATGTGAAGGAAAAATAATACACCTATTGGATGGGCTTGTTGAAGTTGATGGGATCCAAATCCCCTCCTTGGGATGGTGTTGTATTCTTTTCGCCACTTGAATGAGCAAAAAAGATGGACACTTGCAAGTCCAGTTGGGTCAGCTGAACACGAGATAAGTTAGTGTATGAGTCAAATGACTCAATCATATGAAATAAACAAACAACTAAGCTAATAACAACTAAAGAAACAAAACTACAATACATAAGGAAATTAGAACCAAAATTAATCAAATAATTGACCAATATTCATGCCACCAATGGATAGATTGTATTAGTGGGAAAACACCAAGGAAAAAGGGGCACTTATGGATCCCCTCTTCCTCCAAGGGAGGGCTCTTGAGTCCCCTATTTGAGAGCTCTTCTTACAAATGGAAAACTAGAAAGGAAATGGTGAAGAAATCCAAGCTTCTTCCCTCAAGAGGTGAGATGAATAGCTTAATGAGATGATGCTAGTATGCTCCAAGAAGGAAAGAGGTTCCTTGTAAGAGAATAGAGGTAGCATAACAATACAATGAGATTCTTGAATTCATAGTGCACCCATGGCTTCTTTTTATAGCAAATCTTTGAGGCATTATCCAACCAGTCTTTAGTGTGAACAAGGGGCCCTTTAGGGTACCCTTAGGTCTTTGACCAACCCCCCACTCAGATCCAGCTCATATTTGAGGGTCAAATCAACTTGGGAGTTGAACCAGAAGTGGGTGAGGGGCCGATAAGAACCATAAATGCACTGTTCTCAGGTGTGCATGATTTTTTGCATACACAACCATGCATCGGGCGCATGCGCGCATTTTTTGATGTTTCTGACCTGCGCATGTGCGCGTGCTTCTTATAGTTCTTCTGCACATGTTACTTTTTTAACTAGTTGTATAGTTTGTGCCTTTTGGAAATGCATTTTTGAAGCTGTGGGTGAACTAATAGGTTTTTAGAGATGTTGGATTCCTGTAACCATTTGCAGACAAAATTTCAATGATAACAGATGCCCCTTGATGTATGAGGTTAAGAGCATACTTATAACCGAAATACATCAATGTTTCTTCTACTGAGAGTACCATTGTAAGAAAGAGTGTTGATAGGAACTGCAAGAGTGATCCGTTGGAAGGAGAGGGGAAAATGTGGGACCCAAACCTTTCGCTAGGTGTGGAAAAATAAAATTTGTGTACAATAGAGGTGGGCATGCCCCATGCTCGTGTCATGTAACTCAAAAAATGTAAGACAATAACTGAAGTTGTATGCTGATGTAGATAACTGCAACACCCTCCGGGGTGGTTTGATAATGGCAGATGACAATTATGATGGTGAACATACTATGAAAAGAGGCGATGACACCTGTAATAAGTGTCGGTGGCTCGTAGGGATTGATGGCCCAGCAAATTCAGAGGTCTTTGGCTAGTATAAAACAAGTGCAAGAGTCGCATAGTAAGACCCACCATAACATGAGATTGTGTTGAAGTCGAATGTTAAGGGGGCCAACTATAGAAGAGAGCAATTATGGTTCACCCTGTGCTGTCTGAGACTCCTCATTGTAAAGGTAACGAGAGTCAATATACTGTCGCCCTTCTGTTAACTGTGATGATGTCGACAAAAAGAGAGACGTGACTCCAAGAAGCAAAGGGCTTCATGAAATCCACTGGATAAGATCAGGAATTGATGAGGAACATGGACGAAGTCAAGATGTGGTAAGACTCAAGACTTCCCCTGGTTGGGGATATATGTGAAGTATGAGTGGCAACAATTGTGAAACTGGATATAGCGTCAGGGGGACGACTAGACGTGCGTTGAAATTGTGCTAGAGGTGTGATAAAGTGGACAAACTCAGAGATCGAGGGTACATGGACTGTGGGATTCTCGAGGTTTATGGACAATGTCAACAAGAGTAGAATGTAAAGGAATGCCCCAACCAAGGGTGATAGGGTTTTCTTTGCCGAAAAAGGAAGGTTGCTAAAGGCGAAAAGAAAAAGCTATGTAAATGATGGAAACAAAGGCTTTGTACAATTACCAAATGAATAAAGAATAATTTGGGGTAAGTGTGCAGATACAAAAACAGGTGCCCCAATGTAATATGGCTTGGCCGGTGAGGTGTAAAGTTGTGTGGAGAACTGGTGGAGGGTGGGGGCCCCATGGGTGGGTTTCTGTATGAGGTAAATGAATGGAGGGAAATCTATAGATGGGAAAACTGATTGTGGATGAAATGGAAGATTAATGATACTGCAGAGGTGTAGTCAAGCTAGAACCATGATGAGATAACCTGGGAGTCCATTGGGAAAGCTAGAA
Organism: Picea mariana; assembly: GCA_032191745.1. Taxonomy (NCBI): domain Eukaryota; kingdom Viridiplantae; phylum Streptophyta; class Pinopsida; order Pinales; family Pinaceae; genus Picea; species Picea mariana. The sequence goes on from JASDQU010102633.1 coordinate 99,013, forward strand.
AAATGAGGAGAAAGAGTATGTGGTTGATTCTCGAAAATGCGTAAAACTATTAGGACTCCCATCCCTAGGGGGTGAAAACAACATGAGTGTCAAAGTGCCAAGGGGGACTATGAATGGGACAACTCATGTGGGGAAGAGTGCTACCGGATGACAGTACTTGAAATGTAGTAGAGGTGATAGTACTGCAGAGCCAGATGTGAGGATCCTACAAGAAAATGTCGGAGGGTGTGTCTGGGAGATTTAATTGGTATTCAGAGGGAATGATTACATGCCAATGTTGAGTATTTACCTAAAGGGGCTGCACTGGGGTGTGATGACCAAGTACCTTCACACATGAAAACTGAATACCCGACGTGAACAATATCTAAAGATAAAGAACATATAATAGTTATTCGATAATGTTGAACATGAGCATGCGTACCTGGGTGTGATGTAAGAAAAATGATCCCCTGGGGCTGAGGATGGATGGTGACCCGGGGAATGTGACTGTGTAGGTGGTGGGATCCTGATCGTGTGGTTGAAGATGGATCGGAAAACAAATACTCCGAGCTCCTGTAATTGAGCATGGAAGTTTGGCTAACGGGACTATATATAGTTGTAGGGCCCACATTGCCACCTAATTTGTACCTATTGCCATAGTGAGTTGATGAGAGGTTTTTAGACGAGATTTGGAGATTCTGGGAGTTTGAGCCAGTAGATCCAAGATTTGCGAGAGCCAGGTTAGTGGTCTCATCCTCCTGCATAGTAGTTAGGGTTTCTTTTATGGGCAAGGTCGTACGGATGGCCATATGGGGGGATTTTGTGAGGGTGGGTCCCCCAATGCGTGGGCGATCAAAGGATACCCGTGCTGGGGTGCGCGGCTGTAAAGAGGACAACCGTGCATGGGGGCACGTGAGGGAGTAAAACAGGTGCGCATTGGATGCACGCCTGTTCGAATTACAACTGTGCACTGTGCACAGCTGTGTAACAAACGAGTGTGCATGAATGCATGCCTGTGGGTGTGACAGAGACACATTGACATGCCTCTGTTTCTTCGATAGCTGCGCATTGATGCACAACTATGAGAAGAACAGGCGCACATATCTGCATGCTTGTGGGGGTGACAACCACACACATGAGGCAAAGTTGGGGGGTTTGAAAAAACTTGTCTTTTTTGAAGTTTTTCGTTTTATGAATTGTGATGGCTGATCAAGTTCTGTTTGTGTGAATGCAGGTGATCAGTTTAGGATGCCATTCCATTGGAGGGAGAGTGACTGGGCGTGCCTTAGGGAGGTGGTGAGAGATGATGAGCTGGGCATTCAGGGACCTTTGGCAGCCTGTGGGTTGCTAAAGTTCTTCAACTTCCCACTACTGCAGGCACATGAGTACCTGCTGTAGTTTATGATTTCTATGAGGAGCACCAAGCTACAATGCTTCATTGTGCGGGGGGAGAAACTGACATTCTTTGCGATGGAGGATGTTTATTTCTTGACCGAGCTCCATTTTTGGGGGAGGGCCCTACCTGCTGATCCCCAGTTTCCAGGGGATGCACACTTCACAGACTTAGCGTGGATGTATTGTTCGGGGGAGGAATTTATGTCAGGCTCATTCACACGGATTGGGGTGATGGATGCACTCATTCATTGTTGCATCACAATGATGATCGTGAGGATCTATGAATCCTTAGCTACTCAGTGGATCAGTGGTGGTCAACTAAGGATCATGTAGAGAGCATTGGGTGGAGAGCATTTTTCCTGGGGCTTGATGTTGCACACCAAGATGATGGGGCAAATCAACCAGTGTTAGGCTATTGACTCAGGGGATTTTTCCTTTGGGTCGATCTTGGTGGCGTGGTTCTTGGAGAGGGTGCCCATGTTGCGCCCTAGAGTGTTTTTGCTGGTGGTGGATGCACGGGAGCCACGACTGATGTGGTGGGCATCAATTTTGGTACGACATGGAGGTGATGAGGGTGGCCATTATTTTACAACCAATATGGCGCATGTGTGGCACCGGATGCCACAAATTATACTATGGTACCTGTATGGCGGGATGGACTACCGCCAGGATCTAGATATGGTTTTACCTCCTGGAGAGGTTTGGGACCATAGAGGTATGCTGATGTATTTTATGTTTTGTGATTTTCATAGTATAACATATGTTTTATGTATGGATGGACGCTGATGTTATTGTTTGTTTATTGTGTGTGTAGATGTGGGGCCGCGAGGGCGAGAGGTGAAGTTGGTTAGAGCGTCATCTTGTCAGGGGCCCATGAGACCGCCATGGGTGGGAGAGAGACATCAGAGGGACGAGGCTGGTGTGAGGCCAACCGAGGATGCGAGAGCTGGTAGGAGACGTAGATTCAACGACCCCGATGCAAGGCCATCGAATGTGCCTCAGAGAGAGGCCAACAGGGTGCTTGAGGATTTCCTCTGTCGGTTGGAGGTGGTGCTACAGAGAGTGCCCGAGGGCATGTGGACTCAGGTCTATTAGGAGGGAGTCTTGGAGCAGTGCGTGGGCCTTCCGACAGAGTTGAAAACCTTGATCCATAGAGTAGCTATAGTGGGGGCAGCTATGACTGGGCGATTGCCCCCAAGACCTGAAGGACCCCCAAATGATGGGGCACCTCCTCCAGAAAGAGGACCTGGTGGTGGTGCTATAGAGGAACCATGAGTGCTTGATGTATATTTTTTGTATTTATAGAGGCCTGTAAGGCCATTTTGTATAGGGTAGTGTGACACCTATTTTGTACTGATAGGGATGAGGGGGCTAACTTGCCTACGGGCGATGTACATTTTGTACCATTTTTTGTAAACATTGATGATACAATGATCATTATATATATATATATATATATATATATATATATATATATATATATATATATATATAT
>JASDQU010102633.1:101958-172066 GCA_032191745.1 Picea mariana
GGATATACATGTTTATGATTGCTGTGATGTTCACGTGTGATGATGTTTTGTGATGCTTTGTATGATGTCTAATCTATATGCTGTGACAGACTTTTGATGATTTATGTATGTGTAATGGTGTCTTGATGTGATAAATGCAAATCTAACATTAGGTTAGCCATATTATCTGCTATTTGATTGAATTGTCATGGAATATGTGTAAATGTTATTGAAAAAAAATGTCGAGATAAGAGTCTAACTTCCAGGTATTTGTGGAAGAGGCAAGGATCGTGAACGTGGTACACATTGTTGAGCTGTAGGATGACAAGCTGGGAATCTAACAAGATGCTAAGGTGTCAAATGTGTCGGTGACTGGCCTTGGCAAGGAGGCCAATAACAACTATGTATTCTTCTTGGTTGTTGGTTGCTGAGCCCAAACATATGTCGCTGGAGTGGAGCAGTTCATGTGAGGGGGTATAGAGGGCCCAAGCGGCCAAAGTGAGATTCTGTGCCCATCGGCTAGCTCCATCAGCGTAACCGATATGGTAAGCCGATGGAGGAGACATATGTCAATAACACAAATGATAGATCAAACATAAGGCGTGGAGGAAAAAATAAGACTAAAAACTCTACAAATGTGTACAAGAAAAGAAAAATCCTAGTGTAGAATGACTACGCTTAGGCGTAAAATTTATTTAAGTACAACCTGTTGACGGGTTCTTTGAGAGGATAGCCTTTTGGAGAGGCCGGGATGTATGCACCTTTAGTGAGGCAGTGTTGGACGATGTAGGGTCCATGCCATAATGACTCAAATTTTCTATGGCCGAGGGTATCATGAGCGATATCGTAGGCAAGGATGAGGTCTCCCTTGTTAAATGAGCAAAGGTTGACATGGTGGTCAAAGGTGGCCTTTGACCATTTTTTAGTTGCCTTATTTTCTGTAACGAAGACCGACGATCTTAATCCAGTGACTCTAAGTTCAACAAGCACTGCTCCGTTGGAGCAGTGTTGGGTAACAACTCAATAGCGGTGCGTAATGTGGGAATATCACACTCTATGGGGAGGGTGGATTCGACCCCATGAATGAGATGAAATGGTGTAAAATCAGTGGTAGTTTTAATTTCCGTGTGATAATCCCATAGTGCTGAAAACAACATATGATGCCAATTAGTCTTATGTTTGTTAACAATGCGCTGCAACATGGTTTTGAGGACCTTGTTGACAACCTCTACCTATCCGTTGGACTGGGGGTAGTATGGGGAGGTGAACTCATGGGAGAAGTCTAGATTTGAGGAAATTTCGATGAAGATCTCATTCTCAAAGTGTTTGACTTGATCAGAGACTAGCTGTAGTGGTACTTCGAAGTGGGAAATGAATCTATTGAAGAAAAAATGCATTGTAGTGTCAGCGGTGTTGTTGAAGGTAGGCATGGATTTGGCCCACTTGGTAAAGTAATTGACTGCCACAACGATGTACTTGTGTCCATTTCTATATGGAAGATTTCAAGTCATGAAGTCTATGCCCCATTTGTAGAAGGGGCCGACAGTGATGACTGGATGTAGAAGAGCGGGTGGTGCTCGTGCTTTGCTTGCATACAACTATCATTTGTAACATCGCTTCACAGCATGGATGCATTCATGAAACAATGTGGGCCAGAAGTAGACTGCTCAAATGATTTTCTAGGCGATGAACATCCCTAAGAGGTGGCCATCGCAGGCGTCACAATGAAAATCATTCAAGACTCTATCGACTTCGTCAATGGTCAAACATCGACGGAGTATGGTGTCGACCCCAAGTCAATATAGGATGTCACCGATGAGGAGATATCGAGGGGCCTGATGGCGAATGTGCTGACGATCATCTCTAGAGAGGTGAGACCCAAATTATATGTCCAGAGGTAGACAAGAAGGTCGCCATACCAAGGGTCATCCGAGGGGATGTAGAAGAGGTGTTCATCGAGAAAGTCCATATTGATGGATGGACTAGCAACATCTGAAGGAAATGCCGTGATGAGTTCGACGAGGACAAGCGCTTTCTTGCTTTTGGTAGTTGAAAAATCTAGGTCGTATTCCTAAAGGATGACGATCCATTGAGCAAATTTTCCATTAATTTTCCGTCGACTTAGCAATTACTTCATGGGGTTGGAATCTGCCATGACTTTGGTAGTGCGGAGCAAGATATAATGACACAGTTTTTGGACTGCGAGGACAACTACGAGGGAGAGTTTCTCTTCATGATTGTACTTCACGTGTGGACTTGGAAGGTTTTTACTGATGTAATAAATTACATGCTCCCGACCATCATCCCCTATTTGGACGAGAAATCCTACTACTAAGACGACTGAGGCTGACATGTAGAGGATGTAGTCACGATCATAGTTGGGTGGACTAATCAAAAGGGCGTTGGAGAGTGCCTCTTTTCAATCATCAAAAGTGGTTTGGGTATGATCGTCCCATCGAAATGGGATATCATGATGCAATAAACAAAGGAAATCGTGCGCACGAGTGGTGTAATATGGGACAAAGCATCACAAAAAGTTGGCTTTGCCTTGTAGGCTTTGTAGTTGGAGTAAATTCCGAGGTGGTGGAATTGTTGTGATAGCTTGGAACTTGAGGGGGTCCACTGTGATGCCATGTTGGGAAAGGATGAACCCAAGGAGGTGACCAACGATGATGCAAAAGACACACTTGAGGGGATTCAAGTGGATATTGTACTGTCGACATCGTTGAAAGACGACCTATAACTCATCTATATGTTGAGTGCGTTTCTTGGATCGATCAGTGAGGTCATCCAAGTAAGTGAGGATGATGCGAGTGAGATCATGGAAAACATAAGTCATGGCCCGTTGGAATGCCGCACCGATGTTCTTGAGTCCAAAAGGAATGACACGATACATAAAAGTATCCCATGGGTTGGTAAATGTGGTTTTATATTGATCTGCTTGGTGGATTTGTATTTGATTGTAGCCAGAGAATCCATCCATGAAGGACAAGGCCTCATGGCCGGTGCAGTCATTGATAATTTGGTCGATGAAAGGCGTAGGAACGTTGTCTTTGGGACAAGCATGATTGAGATCGTGAAAGTCAGTGCAGACGCGAATAATGCCCTGTTTTTTGTTAACGAGGATGGGGTTGGAGACCCATGATGTGTATGCGATGGGGTATATGAACCCAACAACGCATAGTTTGTCAATTTTGTCTTTGATGGCCACTAATTTGGAGGGGTGCAGTGGTTGTTTATTTTGATGTACATGGGTGATATCAGGCCATGTGTCGATACGATGTTCGACAATAGAAGAATCAAGGCCAGGCATCTCCGTGTATGACCAGGAAAAAATGTCCTGGTATTCCTGAAAGAGAGCTTTGTATGCTGTGAGTTCTTCAGGGGAGCATGTGGCGCCAATGGTGATTTATTCTACGATTCCAGGTTTGATGGAAATATCAATTTTGAAAGTGGGGGAAATGTTGGCCATGTTGCCTTCTTCAAAAGCATCGGGGTCGGGATAGGGTTATTAAACCAGTCTATATTCCCGGACTGGATGAAATCCTTCGTTTCGATTGCACATATGGAGCCTTGACTAAGAGGGTCAAAGGATTCCTGTGAGAGAAAGAGCGCTTTGTGATGGAGCACATTCCATGGGAAATTGGGTGTAGTTAGTTCCTCGAGGATATCTTTATCGAAGTGGAACAAATGAGAAGATAAGGGATCCAAGGAAGGAGCATTGGTGACTATCACCGCATGATTATCTTTAGGTGGTGAAGATGTAGAAGGGGTATCACAATGATGGTGCGATGGCATTCTTGACATAAACCGGATGTTCATACACTGTGGGTTATGAACCGTGGGTGGGGGTAATATTTCCTGAGGGAAATGAACCAGAGAGTTGGGAGGATTTGGGGGCAAATCCTCAGACAGTCTATCTAGGAACCATGGAGGGGTAGGAAGTGCCTTAGGTTCGGGGGAAGTTATGTGAACAATATCTGGATAGGGAGTAGGGGGAATCACTTGTATCTCATGAAGTGAGGGGTTTGGAGAATTCTAAATAAGGGCCAATTGACGACTCCTATATTCAATGATCGTGGGACACTGGTATGTGAAATGATCAAGTGATTCATAAAGAGAGCTAGGGAACCTCATCCGTTCGTTGACTGAGGTTGTGACATAATGGATGTCTGTGACTCAGGTACTCGATGACGTGGGTGGAGAGGAGTCTTGCTGAAAGCTCTGGCGTACTGCCGTTAGTGTCTGTCGAAACTGAGGTAGCGTAGGGCAATGATGAGTATAGTGGCCATACTCTGAACATATGGAACATGTGAATTTGGTTTGCATCCCTTTGCTGCCTATAGGAGGGGACGTGGGGGTAGTACTAGGGGTGCTTGGTGAAGCAATGAGTGATGTGGTTACTCTAGGGTGTTGGATCAAATTGTAGAACTCGGGGAGAGAGGGACATCTATTTGTAGGGTGTCCTTCTCTCTCGCATAGTGCGCAAGGAGGTTGAACTTGGGGAGGAAGTGGAGCGGTGGGATCTTTCTTCTTCCATATGCACCCAGTTGTGGTGGGGGTGTTGGAAAGTGGGGGTGAAGGTGGTGTAGTTGGAGTTAGTATTGGAATCTGCATCGAGATTCCCTCTGTTTGAGGAGGGAGGGATGGCTGGGGAACCATTGTGGGTGGGTGAAGATACCATATCGGAATGGCCAACACCATGTTGGGAAGGGTAAGCGTTGCGAATACCTGGAAAGCTTGTACACTCAGTGGGGGGGTAGAAGAAGGGGATTTGAGTGAGGGCTTGGGGGATTGTCTCCCAAACTGGGATTTGTCCTCAGGGAAGAGTGAAATTGGGGGTAAGTGGTGTCATAGAGTTCTCAAGTAATTCCTAAGGTAGGATTTCTTCAACTGGTGGGACGTCGAGGGGTGGAGAAGCCTCTATGGGAGGAGTGGTATATCCTGTTTCAGTTCCATCGAAAGATACGACACACACTTGGGCCAAGCGGTGGATGAGTGGTGGTGCTCCATGGTATGTCCCCGGCAAGGATGGGTCCTTGAAAATTCTGGGGCCCATCTCTACGAGTGGGTAGGGGTCAGAATTAGTGTGGACAAGAGGTAGAATGTTATCGATGTTGGAGGAATGGTTAGGCTCGTAATGTGAAACTTGGTCGATGGTGATGATCTTCCCGTTGTGGGGGAACATCCTCGTTCGAAATGTAGAAGAGGCCACAACCTTCATAGTGTACATGTAGCTACGTCCAAACAAGATGTTGTAATCGAGCAGAGCGTCGATAACCTCAATATCAATAAGAATGGTTTTTCCCCTGGGTTCAACATGCACATTTTGAAATATCCCTTCAGGAGAGGATGGTCATCCATCATAAGCTCTCAAAGTGATGGCAGATGGTATTAGCTCAGGGGAGACAAGTTTCTGCCATACCGTTTTGGGCATGATGCATGTGGATGCACCTTAATCAATGATGCATAGATGAACTGTGATGTTCTGAATCTTGACTGGTATCTGGAAAGCTACCAAAGCGGGGAGATGGGGTTCCAGACAATCTAGATCAAATGTGATGAGTCTAGTATCAACAGGGTCGAATTCCCCCAAGGCAGAAATAAATGATTTTCGTTGAGTGGGACACATTTGGAGAACCTCCAAAACCGACATGGCTACAGGAGATTGCACCAAGTCATCGACCAGACTGTAATTGTGTGCTGCCCTAGCCTGCGGGTTGTTGACATTCCTTCGTAATGGGATGTGAGGAATACGAATGGGTGGGTCAGCGTTAGGGTGAGGAATCATCAAAGGTTGTCTGGTTGTAATTGGAACTACTTCCGAAGTGGTGGGAGTAGATTCAGGGGGTGCACTATATTGACGACTGCATGTTTGTAGAAGAATTTCTTCTTCATTAGTGAGGAGGATATTGCGATCCACCAAATTCCCAAGGTTTTGATACTGTCCCATCTGTGGTGGGGTAGGATGAATCTCCTGCTAGGTATTCATCACACCTTGGTGTGGAATAAGGTTTTTCAACACAGTCAGGGGTGGTTGTTGTAAATACTTTTGTGGGGCCTACTAAGGGGTAGGCGACGTTGGAGGACATGGCCCATTCATGGAATATTTCATTCATTTGAAGTCGACAATTTGGGGGAAATGGTGAGTATAATGACCATGATTACCAAAAAGGGCACAAGGGAAGTTTGTCTAGAGGTTGTTGTTGTTTTTTCTCCCTTGGCGTTTGTTGTTATTTCCCCCTTGGGGGTTCTGGTTCCCCCGATTCTAGTTTCCCCCAGTAGGTTGGTTCTGTTGGGGGTTGTTTCCCCCTGGTCCTGGGTTATTATTGTTTCATTTTTTCCCTTTCTTTTTTGAATTATTCGACTAATGGGCTAGATTTTTCGTATTCATTTGCTCAAAATTTTAAAATTGCTGAATGGGAGAGGGCTAGACAAAGTTAACCGCAATGTGTGACTGTCTTTGTGGAGGAGCAATGGGCTATGGAGGACCAGGAAATGGAAAGTATAGATTATTTTGTGGTGATGACTTGTAGGGTGCATAGGAAGGTGTAGTGCTTTCACTAGTTCTCAAGGTGTAAGCTGAGGTAGAGGGGGTACCAGAACTTGGCTGAACAAATGGGTGCATCATGGGTGCCGATGCGGGTCCACTCATGGGTGGGAGGGAGACAATCGAGTATGGCTACTGATAAGGGGGTCCTCCATACATCGGTGGATGTTGGGGTGTACCATACATAAGTGGCGGTTGGATGTATGGATTGTGGTGTGTTGTGGTGCCTATCAATCCATCTATTGAGAGAGACATCCCAGGTTTGTCCTGGCCAAATGGTACGGGTCTCGGGGCATCAGGTAGTACCATATATAAGTATCCTGACTGTGCATAAATGAGGTTGTACTATTGAGCCTTGCTGATGGCTTCCTCTTAAGATTGGGGGAAGGTGGAGGTCACATCTTTGGCAAGGAGGGGGATGAGTGATATGAGAAACCAATCAAGGCATTGTTGCTTGGTGGTTTCTGCTTTGCATAAACCACATCGTCGATGCCATTCGTGAATGTGGTCAACGATATGTGTGGCTGAGATTTGTTTAAACTCGGAGAGCAGTTCGAGACCATTTTCATGTCAGATTGGTAGTTGAAATAAAGTAAAAAATGCTTTGGTCAAGGATTCAAAAGTCACATGGGACCCTAATTTTTCATCCACGTACCATTTGGCCGATGGACCTGTAAGTGTGCATTGAAATAACCTTAATCAGACAGAGTCATCCATGATGTTGTTTGAAAAGCACCATAAGTGGAAAATCATGATATGGTTGGCAGGATCTTCTCCCGCTTTTCCTTCAAACTTGGGAATGTCCAAAGGTAGTTTGGTAGGAATTGCAAGCCATGTGGGGCCATGCAATATAGGATCATTTGTGATCTTGCTCAGATCTGGTATGTTTAGGGAGGCCAAATATGGCATCTGGAGTGGCGGTGGAGGATTGGTTCTAGCCATGGTGTGAGCAAGTGGTATACCTAACCCTTGAGGGGGGTTTAGTGGGGGTGTACTTCTCCCTTGAGAAGAAGTGTACCCTCCACCTCCTTGTGAAGGAGAGATATTGGGTGGATGACCTTGGGAAGTGGACCCAAGTAAAGTGGAACCAAGAAAAGATGATCCCAATATAGTAGCACTGATAGGGGTGTGAGAGGGTTGAGCCGGTGAGTTGGAAAAACTAGGAAATCCTCCTAGAATAGGAGGGATATTTTGCAAGTGTCTGGAAGGACGGGGATTCTGTGGGTCCCCTATGATGTCCGACTAACAAAGTGAAATGTGTGAAAATGGTGATGAGAGCAATAAATGAACAAGAGTTTTTGTATAATTTTGGACTTTCATAATATATCTCACAATCACATGTAATCACAAGAGAATCATACATAAATCAATTGAAAAGAGGCATACATGTGGGCAGGTGGATTTTGTTCATGTGGGAGAACAAAGAAAACAAATGCTCGTGTCCTAAAAAGATGCAACGTTCTTCCTCTCAAATAGCACTGGACCTTCCAATAGTACTCAATAGTGGGGTCTGAAGCCACCGGAAGAGGAACTAGTGAAGGATGAAATAATCAGTTATAATGAGGGGTAGAGGGTGCATATCTCGAAAGAGCTGGCGATATTTCCCAATAGCCACACAAAATCCGATCAAGGTGCAATTGAAACCCACAATTGCCACCTGGGTAGATGTCCTAAGATTTGGTCACTAGGTACCTCGGTCAAAGTGAGACATTTAGATTTTCGGCCTCAGAAATGGGTCACAAGCTGGATCCCATCCAAGAGGTGGGTGCCTCAAGGGGGGACACATAGAATAGCCTGACCTCAGCCTTCGAACCTTCACGGGTATCTCCCTGCCTTATGGTGTTAGGAACATTTGACTTTGAGGATTTTAAAGTTCCCTATTTGTCAACTTCTAATGTTTGAAGACGTGAGAACGAGATAACAAGGAGTTATTTGGATACCTATCCCCGGGATCCTACCTAGGCTAAAAAATTTCTTTTGGAACCTCTCGTGGAGGAAAACTTAGTGAGTTTTTAGAATTTTTTTAGATGTGGTTGTTTTGAGAGATTGGGGGTGTGAACCAATCTCATTTGAATTAAGTGGGAGTGGATAATTCCTTCAAGAAATAGTGGGACATTTCAGAATCCCTTTGGAGGAAACCTACTTCAACCTCCACAATTCGAGATGAAATTATGAGAGTGAGTAGTGACTTTGTGTGTGAGAAAGTGATAAAATGTGCCAAATTTATTAATAAGTTAGGTGTCACCTTGGAGCATGTGGACTTCGTGTGGTCCTTTACAAGTCTTGATTACCTATCTTACTAGATGCCATTGGTACAACCTTGCAGAATTTTAAAGTCCCTAGAGAACTAGCATGTGGACATATGGGTCCTTACCAATCCTTTAAACTCCCTAATGTGATTTAATCTAAGAAATATTCAAAAACTATCCTAGATTGCAAGCATGTGGGCATGTATGAGCATGTTACAATAATATTTAAACTCCCCTAGTGATGTAAACTAAGAAAGTAGATTCAAAAACTATCCTAATTTTTGCAACATGTGGGCATGTATGGGCCCTTACAAATTTAAGATGTTTTGAAAAAAAACTAAGAAGGGCCCTAGGGGGGCTTTGTCCTCTCCTAAAGATTTTATTTTTTAAGGGAGTTGAAATCTTCCCTCAATTGTTTTTCTGATTCTCAAGATCGCTCTATGGTGCAAGAGAAGAGCATACTCAATGATTGAAGTTTGATTTCTGGTCCCAATGCAAGTGTTTATATATGTGATAGAAAATTATCTTAACTTAACTTTTACAATCAAAAGAAGCCATCCATGTGGAAAAATGAAAGCAAAAGAGGAAAAATATGGTTCTTTTTAACCTCCTAAGTGCCTATGTTTTGACTAGCCCTTCATGTGGAAAGGGAATCTAAGTGTGGTGAATTTACAAATTGTATAGAATCACTATTTAGAAGGCTAGGGGCCTTCTAAACATCACAAAAAACTCTTACAATATTGGATTTCTGGACAGATGCGCGGGCCCCAGTTTAGACACAGGCACATGTGGCGCCAATGCGCAGAGAAACAAGGACCTGTTGGCGCACTATGCGCATAATGCATTGGGAAACACAGTTCTTTTGGCGCACGTGCTCGGAAGACGCGCCTGTGGGATGAAAAACCCGCGCAGGTTCTGATACGCATCTGAGAAGAAAATTTTAACTAAAATTCTCTTATTCCAGCTCCGAATTCAACCTTTTGGAGGTAGGTCTGGGCTAGTTATGATCCCTGGAAGGTAAATAAATAAAAAAGAAGTTCTCAAACATCCCAAATAGGGAGGAAATTGATACCTTTCCCTAGTATGGTTGCTAATCTATTGTATCCTTTTCGCCACTTGAATGAGAAAAAGAGGGACACTTGCAAGTCCAGTTGGGTCAGCTGAACATGACAAAAGTTAGTGTATAAGTCAAATGACTCAATCATATGAAATAAACAAACAACTAAGCTAATAACAACTAAAGAAACAAAACTACAATACATAAGGAAATTAGAACCAAAATTAATCAAACAATTGACCAATATTCATGCCATCAATGGATAGATTGTATTAATGGTCAAACACCAAGGAAAAACGGGGACTTATGGATCCCCTCTTCCTCCAAGGGAGGGATCTTGAGTCCCCTATGTGGGAGATCTTCTTACAAATGGAAAACTAGAAAGGAAATGGTGAATAAATCCAAGCTTATTCCCTCAAGAGGTGAGGTGAATAGATTAATGAGATGATGCTAGTATGCTCCAAGAAGGAAAGAGGTTCCTTGTAGGAGAATAGAGGCAGCATAACAATACAATGAGATTCTTGAATCCATAGTGCACCCATGGCCTCTATTTATAGCAAATCTTTGAGGCATTATCCAACCGGTATTTAGTGTGAACAAGGGGCTCTTTATGGTACCCTTAGGTCTTTGACCAACCCCCCACTCGGATTCAACTTGGATTTGAGGGTCAAATCGACTTAGGATCTGAACCAAAAGTGGGTGAGGGGCCAACAAGAACCCTAAATGCATCGTTCTTAGGTGTGCGTGGCTTTTTGCGTACATAGTCGCGCATCGGGCACATGTGCACCTTTTTTGATGTTTTTGACCTGCGCATGTGCACACGCTTCCTGTAGTTCTTCTGCGCATGTTAATTTTTTAACCAGATGTATAGTTTGTGCCTTTTGGAAATGCATTTTTGAAGATGTGGGTGAACTAATAGGTGTTTGAAAATGCTGGATTCCTGTAACCATTTGCGAACGAAATTTCAATGATAACAGATGGGTCCTTGGCTTCCTTGATGTGTTGATGACTCCCTCCTTGGTGGATGAGAAAGGCACCTAAACAAGAAATTGTTGAAATCCCCTTACTCTAACAGATAGGTGTTTTTTTATCTAGTGATTTCCTTGTTGTAAATCAAATTAGCAGCTCACAAAATAGAATACACTTGTTGCAATACTCAAATCAAATAAATATAGCAGAAGAAATACTAGAAACCAAAATCTCATACACAATACACAAAGATATTATGCCCATCAACTAATCTTATCATTCAAATAACTTCAAATTTCATAAGATCTCCCATACATGGGAAAATGGACCATAGAGAAATACAGAAAACTAAAGACAATACCTGCAAACCCTATAAATTATTGATCTGTTGTGTGACCTTGGTTTTTCATGTTTCTTGAGATGTACATGCATTTCCTTAAGAAAACATGTGTATACACACCTATCTCCATCGAAACATCCATACACACACTCAAGGAATGTATGGGAACTCTGTAGGTGCAACCTTGTTGCTGCGGCTCCAATCTATTGAAACCCACTTGCAACTACTTCTGTTCTCTCTTCTCCCTGATCTGATCTCTAGATTGAAGTACTTCTCCACCTATTCAATATATCCTTGAATCATAGTCTTTCAGGATCTAACCCTTGATAAAAATTCCTTATTTAATCTCTATTGTGTATTATCACACAATGTCTCACACAAGTGTCTTTCTCCTTTACCCAAGCCATGCTTTTATAATCTTGATTTATGTACTAACCCTAATCTCCAAAGTGATTTACGATTGATATTACTTCTCACCTCACTTGAGATCAATGACTATTATTTAATTCACTAATGCTAATTAAAAAGTTTCTTTAAATAAAACTCAACTCACTAATAAAATAACTTTAATTTATTCATGTAATTAAATTAAAGTCTCAAGGTAGAAGTCTTTGGACAACTTCCACACGTCTAGACACTTAGACTTGTGCGAAAGTACTTGTCTGATGCTACAAACATCAATATAAATATACTATCAAGAGGAAGAGGCCCTCAATATTTATGGTGATATTTCAACAACATAAACCTACTTTTGATAATGGATGAATGGAGATACCTCAAACGATTTATTTATAATGAAAATAGTGGCTAAACCCCCTTGACGCGATCTTCCAAATAGTGACTGAAGATGACTGAATAAATATAAAAAGCATAAATTATGGTTTAATATGGTCCAAATATAACTATCATCCCATTACACCACTTCATGTGCATTGATGAGTGATGGAAACAATCAAAATTATCTTTTTTATGGAGCAGTACAACTTTTGGGGGTATTATCTACATTGTCTTTTTTATGGAGCAGTACACTTTTTGGACATCTTCAAGGTTTGAGTAGGATATTTTTGGTGTCATATGGTGGTGGAAAGGGGATAAAAATGGTCGCTACACATGCAAATAGTGATATATTTCTATAAGACTATGAGAAATTTCATAAGTGAGAAGTTTTTATGTGATAACAGATTTATCCCTAATGTGTGAAGTTTGGAGAAAATCGTATGACCAAAATACATCACAATTTATTTATCCAAGTACATGAAGAACCAAGGAAGGTGGATTTCTTGCAGAAGGTTTATGTAGAAACACTTGTCAATAACAAGTAAACAAGGTGATAAGTGTACAAGGCATCAATAGGGACAAGGTGGGCATACCCATGCTCGTTGATATATAGTATCAATGGTGATATAATGAGATAGAATCTAGCATGTGGTATCCTACCAAGTCTAAGAGCAATGAGTTGATACAACTCACACATGTTTGAGAATCTAGTACAATCAACCGAACCACTGAACTATCAAGCACATGAATCTCACCTATATGATAATGAGCTAGATTTGAGCATGGGAGAAATAACTGTTATACAATTATTTTCCACCCGATAACCTGATGGGAATCATCTAGAGGTTAGAAGTATGAAACACTGAATTAAACCACTTTTCCCTGATTTTGCAATACCTTTTTTCCTGGTCGTTGGTTGCCCCTTTACACCCCATGACCAATTATTGATGTTCTCTCCTTGTCCCCTTTCAAAGAGAGATTGATCGCTCCCTACAAGAATGCAGGGTGCTACTGGTTCTGTTACTCCCTATTTAGGATTAGTTTCCATGAGATGAGATTAAACCTTAGATTTTGCATGGTTCAACCTTGAGAAGATTTTTATCTTTGGCATCTAGATCCTATCTAGATTAACCTTTGATATTATCTCTATTATCCTATATATTGAGGGTCTCTCATGGGAAAAAGGGGAGAGAAAAGAGAAAGAAAACTTATATTGGCAGTTTGATTACAGAGCTTGGGCAAGGAACTTGGGAAAGGATTGCATCAACTTCCTTAATTGTAAGTTGTAAACCATTTGTCCATTAATATAAGATGTACAAGATTTTCCTCCTTACTTGATTGTATGTAATTGTTATAATCTTTGAAGGGAATTGATATTATTATGTTATGTCACTAGATCTATTGTCCATTTATACATTATTTGTTTGATCTTGTGAAAGTTTTTTTTGTGTCTCTATGTGTGAAGATCCATGTTGGAAAGAGTGAAGGGCATATTCGAGAGATCTAACAGCTAAGGAGTGTGCTGGGACAACTGTCAGATTGCCAGGTAAACCTTTTATTCTATCAACTTGTAGATTATTTTTGTGTATAATTTATATCTAGGAAAATATACTGATTGCATATTTATTTTGTCTTAGGTATAGGAAGAGCCTAACGGAGGTAACTCCTACATGGTTCATTTACCCTACAACAAACTGGTGACTCCACTAGGGAAGTCATTGTTGTTCAATCAATTTCTTCCTCAACTTTTTGTTGGGCTCTAAATATGTCCTAAAAACAACCTTAGTCTGACATTAATTTATCAATCGGGGATTCGTATTCTCTTTCAAGAATGTCTGCAAAGTCTATGCAGATAGTTGTAGAGGTTTAAAATCGTGTAGATAATTCAGTTAAAGTAAATCTAAGTCTATCTAAATTACTGTAATAATCAAGTTCTTCACTCATTCATTAAAATTTTTGAAACTGATAACTCATTCAATAGAATTGTAATCTGATCAATAACACACTGTGAATCAAACACACTAATCAATTTGCTGAATTCATCTAACTAAGAAACAATAATTTAATATGTGAAAATACTTAAGGAATCAATCTATCAATGATTATTTAACCTGCTAGAAAAGAATAGTGAATTACTGTATAGAACAACAAATGTGAATTTAGGCAAAAGGGACATCAAATGTGAATTTGATAAAAAGGAAAAGTAAATGCGAAAATGAAAGGAATTCTCGAATGATAAACTAACAGTAATTGGAAATGGAACAACAATCAACAATCTTCAACATCTATCTTCTACAATGAACAACATAACCATTTCATAAAAGAATCAACACACTCACAAATTTATCTTAACTGTTGCAAGGAAATTTAAATCACAGAACTGAAATAGAATTGATATGATTACAAATGAGACAATAACTCTTTCCGACTGGGCCCACGGTCTTCAGAAGGTACCGTTGCTAAAAACTAAGTATGCAAAGATGATTAAAACGCTCAAGGCTTTCATTAATTCCATAACTGGTAAATCATTTAAAACAGACTGCTTGTACAGAGTAATTCAAAGATTTGAATGTTTGATTGAATTTCTTGGCCTTTCTCTATTGTTCACCAACCTCTATATATTACAATAACATGGGTAAATTAAGCTATCCCGAGGATCGAGAGATCCTCGAGATTGCTTTTACTATTTATAAAGATTACAAAATAAATAGTCAATCTTCCTCTAAGCTTCTTTGCGCTTGATTCCTTCGATCTTTAATGGCTTATGTATCTTCAAGATCTCTTTAATTCTCTTGAGGCAACAACAATTATCCATTTTCTGCAATAAAATCAAACGATTCAAACCAAAATTCAGAAATGATTTAATATCACTCAATAACATTTCTAGAAGACTTTTGAATCATTTTGTTTCCTAATTACTTATAATTAATAGAAAAGTCAATCAAGAATATATCATAAACCATGATAATAAGGAGGATATTTGTACCTTTTTCTCAACTCAACATACTCCCCAGCTTACCTTTTTGCATGTCCTCATGCAAGTAGAGAGTTTACATGTAAAGCAATGATACTGAAGGGAGGAGAGGTATTTTCTCCAGGTCCCCTGAACCCATTCTTACCTTTAATATCTTCAAAAGCAGCATCTTCTTCCTTCTTACGAATTTCATAGATACTCCGATAACCCTCTGGAGGATACCAAATAATGGGTGGACTGTACCTACATCCAATCCAGACAGACCCTTCATCTAGGATAATTCTGGCATACCTCTCTAACCTGAAGGTGGTTGCGTGAAAATTTCTGAAACCAAAGGGTTCCCTGTTCTTGACTGCATTTGAGGAGACATCCCATCTTAGTTTAGCAGCAGAAATGGCTTCTTCTTTAAGCCCTCTAAAATACTGTAGGCCTGAATTTATAACATGTCTGTGGACGGGGGCTAAATATTCTACAACCTTCTCCCTCTTCATGAATGTTCTGTGTTGCATAATGGTTTTAAGTTTTTTAGGAGGTTCCCCTCTGATCCATAGGTCTAGCTCAGTCTCCTTTTTCATGAAAACCTTGTGTGCTTTAGCCCACCTAGTTTGGTTTTTGGCAAAGGAAAAAAATGCATGAAAGTGTATGTCCCTAGTGAAAGGACCGGGGTTCTCTTTTCTGTTCTCTCCTAGGATGAAGTTGTGAAGGTATAGTTCACACATAAAGTATTTTACTCCCTCCTCTTGTTCTCTAAAACATGAAACAAAATAAGAAACAGTGGTGAACTCAAAATTTTTTCTTGCTCTAATAGATTTTATCCTTAGCAACAGATAACGTTCTAAAAAAATAAGGTGTAATTAGTAGGAGGGGCCTTGCAAGCTACTATATCAGAATAAATAGAGCAAATTTCTTTGATTTTCTCCAAAGCTCCATCTAACTGGCCCTGTACTTTCTTCACTATTCCTTGAGCTCTGCTGAGCTCAACAAAGATCTCATTCTCTGTTACTGACATGGCTTGAAGTTATTTGACAAATTTTTGATGTTCTGCCATTGTTACCATTTCACTTCTGCATTGAGTCAGGGTTTGTTGGGATTGCACAGGTTCTGCTTCCAACTTGCTAATGATGGCATCCTGTTCAGTGGAGTGAAATGATTCCTCACTATGAAAAACTGCCTCTATTGTTGCTGGAGCAGCTGTCTGGGTTCCTATTTCAATTGTTTCCAAAGGAGCAGGAAGATATGTAGGAAACACCCCTTCAGTTTGAACAACTGCTTCTTCTGTGGCTGGAACCTCAGTTTGAGTTTCTATTTCAACTATTTCCAAAGGAGCATGCAATTTTGTTTGTGTTCCAGCATAATTGTTGTGGACTGTTCTTCTAGGAAGTCGATTTCTTCTCTGTATTCTAAGCCTCTTGTATTTCTTCTTCTCATGGGCCTTGTTAGCTTGCTCCAACTGCTTCCTAAGTTGTCTAATTATTTCTTTTAATCTACCAACTTTTTGTTTCAATACTTTGATTTTCTTAACCCTTTTCCTCAATATCTTGTTTTCCTGTTTCAATTTTCTGATTTTATTATTTCCCTTTCCTATTGTTTTCTTCTGTGTATGGGGAATTTCAAGGTCTTCCCCACCTTGATCAGCTGGTGACTGCACCCCTTCTTCTTCTGTCTGCTATGTTTTTTCTAAAGGACTATTTACCTCAATTTGAGGTTATGTCTATTATGTTCCTTCAGGATATGGAATCTTGACATCAGGAAGATCCAAGACATGGTTTGAATGGGAGGAAGTTGGTGCTTGGGGTTCTCTAGACCTGTCTGTGTCTTTAGCAATTGATGTCCCTAAATTTCCCATTACTTGAGCCATCTCTACTTCATAACTTCTGAATAAATGTTCTGTAAGGATTTCAAGTGATGGTTTCTCTGTCTGTGCATTTTACTGAGTGTTCTCATGTGAGGTTTGTTCCGTTTGCATGGTTTCCTGAATGTTTTCAGGTTGAACTGTCTTTTTACCCCTTCTTCTTTTCACATTAGAGGTTTCAGGAACAATAATTGTTCTTTGTCTCTTCTTCTTTGATGTTTCTGCCTGTATGGTCTGAGTTTCTACCAGTTGGATGGGGTATGATTCCATTTCAGGCTGGGGTACTAGAATTTCACTTTTGGCACTACCTCCTTCTACCCGGGCTGCCTCAATTCCCTGTGGGGGGATTTCATGGTGGATTTCGGGTTGTTCAATTTGTAGGGGCTCAATTAAATATCCCCAAGTGATTTGTGTATGGCTCAAGGCCTTGTTCACTATTAATTTTACTAGTCCATGGTGACTAATTATATTGACAGGGTCTTTGGTCTTCCGGGTCCTTGTAGCAACTTCATGCAACATGGCATTTAAAAAGAATGGAAAATTTATCACTGACCTTTGTTTTAATGCTGTTATTAGTTTGAGGTGGCATGGTATCACCACATTGTATCTCCCATCACATGTGATATATCTCTGTATTACTCCTACTATCTCCCTCCATGGCTCGCTGAGAGCAGTGGGGTTGAGTCCTTTTCCTTTTTTGTCGATTTATTCTCCTGGTTCCATGAAGGACTCCACAACCTCCTTGAGCGCTATGTATTTCCTAGTCCAATGTGTGCATTCATTTGGGAGGCATGTTACCTCCACTATAATTTCCTCAGTGACCGAAATTGGTATGTCTCGAATCACCAAGACTCCCCTCTGCAAGTTCTGGAAAAATTCTAGCGTGATATTTATGTCGTATCCCTGCAATCTGTTGAAATATTTTGTCCACCCCAGATGATGTAAAATTGATCTTGCTTGGTTGGTTACTTGTAGCAATGTGGGATCTCGATGGATGCTTCAACTGCCCATGTCTTCTGTAAACAAGTCAGCACAACTATCGTTCCTGGCTGCAAACTTAGTTAGACAAGATTGTGAGAAAATATTACCAGAAATGGTAAAAATCATAGAACAACAAATGTATATAGAAATATGAATTTTGTCATTAATTGTAATCATTATGATCTATTTATAAACATGCAGAGTATCCGCCCCTTGATAAATAAAAAGGTCGACCTCGACCATCGATATGTGCGAGTGTAATGATGGCAGGTGGTTCATGTGAGGGGTAATTACTATGCCGCCGCCGCCGCCGGTGGGAGAACAATCACTAATAACCTTCAAAAGCACTTTAACGATAATCATGAACAATAATCACTGTTTTGTGGGAAGTACGAATTCAAATACCCATGTTCAAAAATGTCTAAGGAAAAAAATTTCGAGTAATCTAAATTTGTTCACGTTTTATAAATATTCCACATGTCATAACTTTGTTACTTTACCTTATGTTAGATATAACCAAAATGATAGTTTGTTTAAGAAAGGAAGTCTAGGAACACAAAAAAAAACTTAGCGTATTTAAGATAAACTTCCATACCACAGGCATAGGCACTGCTGCCAGCACGTGTCCATAGCCTCGACAGGGTTGCCTTTTAACCCATAGATGAGCCCGTATCCTTAAAAATAGTTTAAATCGTCTTTTCCCAAAAATACCACTATCCTGGAATGGTACCCAAATAACGATAATGCCACTCACTAGATCGTAACCTAAGTGAACAGGCCGGATCGTGATGAGACCTCTTGTCTTTTGACACTAAATTCCAAAGGCCATTGCCCTGGTGTGGTAGCCATAGTGGGAATGTCACTTATGTTATTATCTTATGATCATGGTAGGTTGGCTCATGACAATACCCCCTATCCTTTGTGGGAGAAGTTTATTTCTTTATTTAATTTAATTTTTTTTAGGCTTTAATAAGGGAGGTTCATCTACTCCTTAAGAGTGAGGGATGGCGTAAGAAGTGTAAGAATGCCAAGTAAAAATGTGCCTTAGAATCCTTATTATGATATGAAGGAAGATTATCATTCAAGTATATGTATATATATAGGGGAAAGAAACGAATTATGGTGGTTAAGGATTATGAACAATATTAAGATAATTAAGAGAAATCAATCCAAAAACAATTCGGTAAGCTATGCTAGATAGTCCACAAAATAAAATGAAAAATCGTTACCATGATAACTAAAAGTGATGTTGTTGAAAATTAGTTAGTGAAGGTCATACCCAAGGGAGTGGGTAAATGTATCAACAACACGTGTTGATCATGAAAAATCGTGACTTTCGAGGAAAAGGAACAACAATAAAGAAAAACCGCAGAAGGAACAACATTTGTTTCTTTCGAATGAACAACGCTATCCAAAAAGGAACGAAAATCGTGACAAAGGGGATGACAAATGTTACATTCGATTGAACGATGCTACCCACAACAAGGAACGACAATCACAACAAAGGGAACGTCAGTTGTTACTTTCAAATGAACGACACTACCCTCGAAGGGAACAACAATCGCATGAAGGGAACGCCAGCTGTTACATTTGGATGAACTATACGACTCACAAAAGGGAACAACAATCACATGAAGGGGATGACAGTCGTTACATTCGAATGAATGACAACGATGGTTTTCCAGTTTTAATCATCTAATTAGATAATTGGATACCACCTGCAAACAATTTTTTTTTAGGGAATCCAGGATTGATTAGTCATCAACTAAATTCATTCAATTTTTATGGGTAGGTTTACTCAATTATCAAAGTATTGGATGGTTTGTAGTGTTATATATACTACAACTACACATTCTTTTGGTGCGATCACCCAAATTTTTGCTGCGGAACATGACATATTCATCTCCAATGTAAAACAAGGTTTAAGTTCGATGAATTCTTCAAAATGAGACAGGACTAATTTGAAATTTTGGATAAGGAACATAAAAGAGTGATAATTATATTTATTACAATCATCTTTTCTAGTTATTATTCTTCCAAGTGACTTTCCTATAAAGTAAAAATATAAATTCTCAATCAAATCCTTAAAGAAAACTATATACAATATGTACAATGTTGATAAAAACAACAATTTTATGAAGCTGAAGCTGTTGGGTTACCTTCCCAGTTAGCTAAAATTTGAACAGTAGGATCATTACTTACTTCCAGGAAAAATGATTCTTTTGAAAGCTGTTGATGGTAGAGTCGTAGATGATGTCTATTTACAAGAAAATGAGAACCAAACCTGTTAATGGTAACTAAAGTGACAATGTCATTATCATGAAATTCATTGATTTCATATGGCCCCAGCCACCTTGTCTGCAATTTTCCAGGAAAATCCTGAAATATGGAATCATAGAGAAGCGCCCAATCACCTTTCTGGAAGGATTTCTTCTTGATATGTTTATCGTGCCAGCTAGCTCTTTGCTGCTGAATAATAGCTGTGCACTGAAGGGAGAACATGTGTGCTTCATCTAACTCATTAAGCTGTTGTAAGTGTTGTGTGTGTGCCTCCATAAGATCCAGTCCAATTTCCTGGGCCATTCTTAGAGTCTTGATCTCAAATTCAATTGGAAAAATAGGTTCTTTTCCAAAGACTATATGATAAGGAGAGTAACCAGTAGTGTTACGCCATGTTGTGTGATAGGCCCATAAGGCATTTGGAAGCTCGGCTGCCCAATTTTGATGGTTTGTTGAAACTGTTTTTGTCAATATTGCCTCCAAGAATTTATTGGTACTTTCCACTTGTCCATTTGCATGTGGGTGGTATGGGGAGGTAACTTTGTGTTTGATGTGATAATTACGTAGAGTGGTCATGATTTTATGTGCCATAAATTGCGACCCTCCGTCAATGATTACTTCCCTGGGTAATCCATAGCGTACAAATAATTCAAAGAGGAACTTGATGACTGCTTCCTTAGTTGCGTTTGGCAAGGCTATTGCTTCTACCCACTTGGTCATATAGTCTGTTGCAGCTAGTATATAAGATTTCTAGTTTGATTTTGGGTTGAAAGGGCCAACAAAGTCCAGTGCCCATTTCTCAAAAGGTTCTGCCACCAGTTGTGCTTGTAGGGGAATTTCATCAGCTTGGCCTGGTTGACCCATCCTCTGAAAATTGTCGTAGGCCTGGACATATTTCTTTGCATCTTTGAATATTGAGGGCCAATAGTAGCCCAACTGTAAAACCTTGTGCCCAGTTATGCGATCTGAAAAATGTCCACCACAGGGCTCATCATGACTTGCCTTCAAGACATCATAAATTTAATAATCTCTTACACATATTTAGATCTAAAGGCTAGGCCCTGTGTGGAAAAGATATCCATTGATCCAGGTGAACCATGCACTGCGCTGAACGATTAGTTTCCTTTCTCTTGATGACAGGTGCACTGGTAGTTTTACAACTACGAGATAATTCACCACATCAGCGTACCATGGCGTCTTAATAGTGATAGCGAACAAGTGTTTGTCTAGGAATTGGTCTTCAACTGTCAAAGAGTCATCTGTTTTGGGCACGCGAGACAAGAAATCTGCAACGAGATTCTCTCTTCCGGGCCGATCCTTGATGGTGATGTTGAATTCTTGCAATAGTAATAACCACCGAGTAACCCGTCCATTAGTAATTGGTTTGTTAGCTAAATATTTAATAGAAGAATGATCAATATACAAAATAATTGGATAGCCTGTTATATAGTGGCGAAATTTATTAATAGCATGCATAACGACTAAACATTCTTTTTCTGTTACTGTGTAATTTAATTAAGTGGGAGTAAGATTTTTGCTAATAAAATAGATAGCATAAGGTTTCTTGTCTTCTTCCCATCCAAGGACAACGCCTATGGTGATATCCAATGCATCTGAAGAGACGTGAAATGGTAATTTCCAATTTGGTCCTCTTAGCACTGGTGCTATTGAAACCAACCTTTTGAGTTCTACAAATGCAACATCACACTTATCAGACCACTGAAATTCCACATTACTAGTTAAATAATGTAAAGGTGCAACTATCCTTGAAATTTTTTCTATGAATCTGCGATAATATCCTGCACAGCCAAGGAAACTACATACCTCAGTTTATGTATGAGGTGTAGGTATATTAAGGATTACCTCTATTTTTGCTGGGTCTACCTTGATTCCATCTGCAGAAACATAGTGTCCTAGTACCACACTGTCAGTCATCATCATATGACATTTTTCATGACTCAAACATAGCCTGGTAGAAATGCATCGTTCCAGTACCGTCTCTAGATTACTTAGAGCTTGATCAAAATCAGATCCATAAGGGGTGAAATCGTCCATGTAAACTTCAATTCCTTCATTAATAAAATTAGAAAATATGCTTAAAATAACTCTCTAGAATGTATATGGAGCATTACATAATCTAAAGGGAAATACTCTATATGCGAAGGTACCCCAGGGACATGTAAATGTAGTTTTATCCTGGTCTTCCAGACCAATTTGAATCTGATTATAACCGCTAAATCCATCTAAGAAGGAGAAAAATTGCTTCCTTGCTAAACTATCAAGGACCTGATCAATAAAATGTAGGGGAAAGTGGTCCTTTTGGGTAGCTTTATTGAGTTCTATGTAGTCTACACAGATTCTCCACTTCCCATTCTTCTTGGGGACGATTACTAGTGGGGAGACCCACCAACTGTCTGAAATAGGATATATGAAATCTACATCCAACAGTTTTTGTAACTCTTCTTTAACAACGTCCCTGGGATGAGGATTCAATCTTTGTTGGGGCTGTCAGATGGGTCGAGCATCTTTCTCAATATAGATATGATGTGTACAGAGTTGGGGATCAATGCCCTTCATGTCGGGATACTCCCAAGCAAAATCCTGCTGATATTTAGAAAGAATTTGAATCAATTTTTGTTGTTGTTGCTCATTCAAATTAGCATTAATATTCAAAAACCTCCATGGTGCAATTTCAACTAATACGCTGTTATGGACAATAGTAGTGGGAATCTGTTCCTCCATCAGTTCTTCCAAAGGATCTTCCTGTGCTTCACTATCTAAAACAAATTTTAGCATTTGACATGTTGGGTTGCCTATAACGGCTGGGCTATTAATGAAGCTATTGATCACATCATATTCTAGTTGGATTTTGAGCCCAAGAGATTCTTCCCGTGTGAGGGGAGATCATAGGTTCTCTTCTAGATATCTAGTTGGCTGCAATTGTTGATGTAATACATGCAGACTTGGTTTAGATGGAGAATACATGATAAGGTTCTTTGTAGCACTTCCTCTAGCAATAGTCATGTTGCCTGTGTGACATCCTATGTATGCATCTACTATTGGTAGCCACGGTCATCCCAATATCAATGGGTGTCCATTGAATCTACTTCGTGGGTTGATAACTAGGAAATCAATTGGGTATTCCCAATAGTCGACTGAGATTGCTATGTCTTGTAATGTGCCCACTGCTTTAAACATCAATATATCATCCAATTCTAACATAATTGAAGTAGGTTCGAAGGAGGTGATACCCAAGATATTACAGGTCTCGATGGTCACAATATTGATGGCTGCCCCAAAATCCACCAGTGTATTTGGAAAAAAACAACCCTATATCTGAACTGTTACCACAAGATTCCCTGGGTCTGTATACTTGACCAATTCCTGCTTGCCTAAAATAAGATTAGACAAAGTTACTACCATGTGAACAGTTGATGGGTCCTTAATTTTCCTTCCGGGCTTGTTTCCACATAATTCCTTAATTGTTTTTGCATAAATTGGGATGTCTTGTAAAGTCTGGAGGAGTGGAATTTTAACACACATATTCTTTAGTTCCCCGATGATATCAAAGTTAGGATAAACAGTTGGTTTTGCTACCATTATCCTCTCGGGAAACAGGGGAGGAGGAATTACATCATGATTCTGTTGCTCGACTATGTTCCCCCCTTGTTCTATCCCTTCTGTTATGACCACAGTCGATGGTATTATTACTGGTTGTATATTATTCTCATTCTCATGAATGTTACTTTCCTTAGGAGAAATTATACGTCCTAATATCAACTAGAGTTCGTTGCACCTCACACATTTGGTCTCACCCTCCAAATTTTCAACAATTTGCACGAGATGGGCTGGTTTGTTATTAGGATTTGGGTTGGGTTGAGCTAGTAATTGAGGGCGCATTTGAAGTTGAGGATTCTCAGGTAATTGAAGTGGAGCTTGTAAAGTGGGCTGACCTCGGGGAGCCATTCCCATGGGTTGATTGGTCATTCCCATGGGGCGCTTCCAGTTTTGATTCCAATTTGGGGCTTGGGAAGTTGTGTTAGTTCACTGTGAAGGATAGGGGTTGTTATTTGAATTCTACCAAAATGGGGTAGGGTATTGCAGGTTAGACCAAGCAGGATTAGCAGCTGGTTGATTTGGCTAGGGTGTAGTAGGATATTGTTGGGACTGCCAAGTGGGGTTAACAAATGGTTGGCCCTGCCATTCATTTCCAGAATTATGTTGTTGATTATACTACCCAAAAAAGAAAGAATAAGGATCTTGTAGTGTACCTGGGGGTCGAGCCTTCCATTGGAGATGTTGAGCTATCAGATATGCTGGTTATGTTTCCTCTTCTGATTCTTTAAAGACAACTTTTAGTCCTGGAAGTGATGGACATTGTTCTGTCGCATGGTCTTTGGCACATATGGTGCAAATTCGAACCACATCCAAGGGACACTCTCTTGAACCATGTTTCCTTCTGCATCATGGAAAAAATATGGCCAACGAATGCTCTGATTCTGCTTGTTTCTGTTTAACCTGTAGAACATCCAGTTGTGTATTCAGAGTACTCAAAATGTCTGTTTTAAAATTTTCTAGAATATTACCAACTTCTGCTCGGGTGACACCCCTGCTAGTAATGTTGTTATTTCTGGTGAGGGGAGCCCATATTCCCGATCTGGTTCATGAACTTCCACGTGAACACCTGATGCACAATTGGACAATGTTATCATATGTTTCTTCATAAATATCATCTTTTCCCATTAAATTCAATGTTTCTACCCATTCATCCTTCATACCTTTTATTAGAGTGGCTTTAAGTACCTCACCTGGTAATGTATCATAAGGCGATCTCTGCAAATTATATTGAAATATTTCAGCATATTCCTCTAGTGTTTCATTTTCTTTTGTAGTCATTTGAAATATCTCATCCTTTAAATCCTTGGTTCTACAGTAATCTTGATATTTCATAAGGAAGGCTTGTTTCATTTCATCCCATGAATTTATAGTTCCTCCCCCTAGTCCCATAAACCATAGTAAAGATGCTCCTTTCAAAGTAGAAGAAAATAGCTTCAGTTTCTGGGATTCAGAGGTGTAGTCATAACCTCTACACATGACATCAAACTCGAATAAGAACACATCAGGGTCCTCTGAGATCAATTTGTTGAAGGTTGGAAGATTCTGTAGTGGAATGGCTTTCATTGGGGCATTAACAACTGAATCAACTATAGGATATTCCAAAGTGGAATTCTGGGGTTGCGGTGGGTTTTGTTGTGCCATTTGGTCGAAGATATGCCAATAGCCTTCAAGGATTTATTGTTCTGGGTGTTTTATTTGGGGTGGTTGATTACTTGGTCCTTTGGGATATTTAATCACGCTTCCTCTTTCTAGGATTTTAGATGTTCCTTCTTCTATCAGAATCACAGGTGATCCAGGTTCATGTGGTGGTGGGTTTTCTTCAGGAACCCCACTGGTCTCCTCTTCTCCTTCTTTCAAATTACAAGAATTTCTCTCGTCTAAAGGACTAGACAATGGAGTATGTGTATTTTGGAAGCTTTGTTCAGTCCCTTCAGTTTTGCTATGAACCTCAACATGAGGTGTAGTTGGTGAATTTGCTACTTGAGGGTTTCAGGTAGAATATTTTCGAGGTCCAGTTGAGGCTTGAGATTCAAATTTTCAGATGATTTCGTCTATGAAAGTGCTCCTCCCAGGGGGCACCGAGCCCTGGGCTTTTGTAGTTTTTGGTGGGGTTTTTGTTTTTCAGGTTCTTTCTTCTTAGTCATACACACTAACATAAATTCTGTGCACCTATTTAACCTATATGCATCAGCTGAAGGTAGGCATTGGCACAAGAATTTTACTTGTTGCCTACGTAGGTTCTTACCTTCCGTTTCAATACCCCATCCTCAGAGATGCCACCTATGCTACCTTTGACATTCTCCCCGGAAACGATGCCAAAATGTTGGGCTCTAAAGATGTCCTAAAATCAGCATTAGTCTGACATTTATTTATCAACCGAGTATTCGTCTTCTCTTTCAAGAATGTCCGCAAAGTCTATGCAGATAGTTATAGAGGTTTCAAATCGTGTAGATAATTCAGATAAATCAAATCTAAGTCTATCTAAATTGCTGTAATAATCAAGTTCTTCACTCATTTATTAAAAACTCTGAAACTGATAACTTATTCAACAAAATTGTAATCTGATCAATAACACACTGTGAATCAAAGACACTAATTAATTTGTTGAATTCATCTAACTAAGAAACAATAATTTAATTTGTGAAAATACTTAAGGAATCAATCTATTAATGATGATTTAACTTGCTAGAAAATAATAGTGAATTACTGTATAATTAAGAAGGAACAACAAATGTGAATTTAGGCAAAAGGAACAACAAATGCGAATTTGATAAAAAGGAACAATAAATGCGAAAATCAAAGGAATTCTCGAACGATAAACTAACAGTAATTGGAAATGGAACAACAATCGACAATCTTCAACATCTATCTTCTGCAAATGAACAACATAACCATTTCATAAAAGAATCAACAAACTCACAGATTTGTCTTAACTGTTGCAAGGAAATTTAAATCACAGAACTGAAATATAATTGATATGATTACAAATGAGACAGTAACTCCTTTTGACTGGGCCCACGGTCTTCATAAGGTACTACTGCTAAAAACTCAGTACACAAAGATTATTAAAATGCTCAAGGATTTCATTAATTCCATAACTGGTAAATCAGTTACAACGGACTGCTTGTACAGAGCAATTTAGAGATCTGAATGTTTGATTAAATTTATTGGCCTTATCTATTGTTCATCAGCCTCTATATATTACAATAACATGGGTAAATTAAGCTATCCTGAGGATCGAGAGATCCTAATGATTGCTTTTACTATTTATAAGATTACAAAATAAAGAGTCAATATTTCTCTAAACTTCTTTGCGTCTGATTCCTTCGATCTTTAATGGCTTATGTATCTTTAGGATCTCTTTAATTCTCTTGAGGTAACAACAATTGTCCATTTTCTGCAATAAAATCAAACAATTCAAACTGAAATTCAGAAATTATCTAATATTACTCAATAACATTTCTAGAAGACTTTTGAATAATTTTATTTCCTAATTACTTCTAATTAATAGAAAAGTCAATCAAGAATATATCATAAACCATGATAATGAGGAGAATATTTGTACCTTTTTCTCAACTCAACACTTTTGAATTCATATTCTTAAGATCTTTGTCTGTTTGAAGCTCTGATTTCTGTTTTTCATTCTATCCATAAGTAGTTTTTGAGGCTCTATGAAAAAAAGTATTTTTAGAGGCTATTTGTAAGTTTTCAGTCTCAAATATGATAGATCTACTCTAGATATTTCATTTTTCACACTTACACGATCACATTCGTGAGTTATTCGTGCCCATGGAACATCCAAACCCTTTTGATCGCTAGTTTCTCCATTGCAGGGTGGGACTAGACCAATAATTAGACTTCTCTGTGTGATCGGTTCTTTGTGGTATCCCTATAGTCCTCTACAAGGAGTGACTAGTTCTTTGTGGTCTCCCTCTGGTCATTAACAAGGTGTGAACAAGCTCTAAAAACCATTTTTGAAGGAGAATTATTCAAACAAAACCCAAATCTGTGTTTGTCCTTTCTTCTAGCCCTCCAGATCTTTCTTAGACCTATCCCAGTAGTCATTGTTGCAACATTTTTCAAAGTCAATTTTAAATATTTCCTTTTGTGTGCCATTTTGTTTATTTGATTAAAATAACTTTTTGTTTTTTTGGGTATGGTTTAGGTCATCTAATCTCATTCCCCCAGACTTTTAGTTTTGATGGTACTTTTGTGAAGAGAGTTCGTTTGTTTTTAAAAATATTTTGGGTTTTCCTTTAGATTTGATTTCATTGTTTAAACAAAGCAAACTCTCATGATTTTCATCTCATCTTAGAGTGCAATCATTTTTCAAGTTATTTGAAAATTTTCTTTTACCATTGAAAGCTTGAGTTTCCTTTGTTGAAGATATATTTGTGGTTGAATCTTTTATTCCATAGGTGCTTGTTTTCTCCACCTTCATTTGCTTTTGATTTCTTTGCAAAGTTTTATTGAATACTTTCATTTTGATTAAAAGTAAAAGAAAAATAAGTGTCTCTTTTGAGTTTCATGTGATTTGGAAAGAAGAAAACAAAAATCTCACACGCTATTTTCATAGTTGGAGTGTCTTGGTACATAGTTGAATGAGCTTGTTTTTGTTTGGGATTTCATGAACATTAAATTCATAGTTTGGCATTTCATTTTTTTTTCCATTTGAAAAAAAAAGAGTGAAAGTTTCATGTTTTGGGTGTTTATTTCCAATAAGAATAAAAAGATCTCTTCTCCTTCTCATAGATAGAATTCATTGAAAGAAAAATATCTTCATTTCATTCTTTCTACATGATTTTGGAGTTGAGTAATCACATCATTAGTTTCACCTTCATACACCCTTCTAAGTAAAAACAACTATTAAAATCAACCAACGTGCTAATAAAATTAACTAGACATTTTTGTTTTTAGTACACCAACAATAGCTTAGAGCTAGAGTCTTTGGACTAGGAAAAGTGAGTAAATTTTCCAACTCTCATATAGGAATAGCCGATAACCCCCTCTAACACAAGGGATAAACATGAGGTCACGTGCGGAAGAATGATGGCGATTACCCCTCCAAATCTTGACCAATCGTAGTGGAAATAACATATATTGGGGGTTTTTCTTGAGTGTTACTGGTTCATTTGGTCTTAGTGCTTCATGAATATCGAATCCGTTCGAGGTCCTCAAGAGAATTATCGGTCCATTTGTCTTCATTCCTTTAGAAGAGATTTGGACTTTGTTATCCTTCCTATATGTTTTGTCTTGACTGTCTATTGTACCCCTTGGAGGCCAACTACAAGTTGGTAACCCTAGTAACCTTTCCTAGGTATCTACAGAGGTGACTATGGGGGGTTTCCCATAGTACCTTGGGTAGACATCGTATCACACTTTCAATACTCTTGGAGGTCAAGGTAATTGCTTCTCGTATCTTCGATGACGACTTAACATCCCATCTTCGGAAGATCCTTTTATATACTATTGCTTGGTTGATTACCTATAGTTGTTTTTAAGGGTGTGTTCTTTCGAAATCCATAGTTGGCCTTAGGGATCATTATTTCTATTATACTATCACCGTGGTCGACCAAGGTCTCCGAAGATCTTAGAGAAGGCAAGGGTTGGATCCCGAAGAACACAATATTCCACATAACCCTTCTAATGAAGGAACTATTAACGAAGGGGTTGCTTCTGAAATCAGGATCATAGCTCCCCCAAGTGACTAGCTAGAAGGAGTGATCGAAACCATGGAAGAAGGTTTTCCCTCTTCCACAAATCCACCTTTTACTGGCCCTTTTGGTCAACCACTCATTGAGTTGCCATCAACGAGTTATTATGATGCTTTTTTTTCTTACCATTTTCCACCCAATATGTATAGTAGGCAATCTTCTGGCATGCATTCATCAACATCTAACTATACAGATGGAATAGTGACCCCACCACTGTATCTTGAGATAGCCACTCTAGCACACATTCCCACTATTGGCACTTCGTCTTTGTGGGAAACATCATTGACCCCTGTTACCCCGACTCAATAGCCAGTAAGTAAAACTTATCTTCCCGCATCTCTTGATGCACACTTGCATACACCAAGATCATTACTTGGTCGTCCTTTATGAACTCCATCTAGTCTAGTGGCCATAAATGTTGCTACCTCAGGTCCTGTGACAAGTAGCTTCATTTTTCCTCCGCCAATCAAGGTGTTCACCTAACGGAAATTCCTTGAACTATTACACATACACCTGGGGGGTACGTTATAGCCAGAGGGACACCTTTGTCTGTAGTCCGATACCTCTCTAGAGGGAGGCCTTCAGTTATAGGTCATTTTCCAACTGGGGGGAAACCTTCATTTGCAGGTCAAGTTCCATTTGGAGGAAAACCTTCAGTTGTGGTACAATATTCGATTTGGGGACAACAACAAATTGGGGGGAAACCTTCATCTATAGGACAACAAGCACCTTGGAAACAACAACCTACTTGGATCCAACAACCAATTGGGGGACACAAACTAGTTGGGGGGAAAGAAACTGGAGGTCAACATCTAGTTTGGGGACAATCCCACACTGGAAACCCACCTCACTCCTAGGGGAATAATTATCTGGAAAACCCTACAGGTATTTATACTGGTTTAACATATCTTGGAGTGTCAAATGATCCATGGGTTAAACCCAATACAATGAGAATATCTTTGCAAGGATATTTTCCCACTCAACCAATGAACCCCATGTTCCCTAGTCCCCAAGCCACTCGACCATATATGGGTGGACCATCTGGATTTAACTTTCCATCCCAAACTGTGTATGGTCCTACTGGTACCTTGATTCCACATCCACATTACCAGTATTCACAATCAAATCGACAACTACCTTTCTTGGATACCTTATATCTACCATACTTGTCACATTTGACAAATGATCCCATACAACATGCTCTGTTATAGTCCCCTATCCATGCCAAACTACCATCTGACATCCAAAAATTCGACGGAAAACCTGGAGAAGATCCCGACAACCATGTCATGACCTTCCATCTTTAGTGTCTTCTAAATCCTTGATGGAAAATTCCATTCGGTTGAGAATTTTCTAGAGAACGCTCATAGGTTCGAAAGAAAAATGGTATATTAAGTTTCCATGTAACTCCCTTGTCGACTTTAATTCTCTTTCCATGGATTTTCTGACTCACTTCCAACTTTCCATACAGTATGATATCGGTACCAATATTTTAACCTCGCTTCGACAATCCACCTCCACTCATATTTATGATAATATTCATGAATGGAGGTGACGACGATGGTTGATTAAAGCCACTATTTCAAACCAACTCTTGGAAAATTGGTTCACAAATTCACTACTCCCTCCCATTGCTAGAGATGTCACCATGGGAAGTGTTTCACTGACAAGCAAGTGATCAATCATGCTCAATATTTAGACCTGGTATATTCCCAGTCAGGAAAAATATATGATTTGATCCCTCATGCTCCTTGATCATCGAATGATCCATCAAAACCAGCCCCAGGAGCCCATGTTGATGGCGTAGTGGGTTCTGAAAATCATATTCTGTGACACAATCATAGAATGGTACCAATACCAAGTCTCCTCCCTCTCCTGCACAAACCTCTGAGGTGAATGCAGTTCAATCTGTTTCATCTAAACAATCCAAAGGAAAGAAGAAAAACAAGGGTAAAACCAAAAAATATTCTAACCAACAAGAGAGTTAAAACACCCAAGACCTCAATGTTGGGGGCACAAACAAAAGAAAGGATAAATATCCTTGCATGGTGTGTAAGGAGCACCACTTCACCAAAGACTACCCTCGCCTTTCCAAGGTTCATCAATACCTTGAGCGAGGGGGATATCCTTCCCAACCAACAATATTAACTAATCCTTTCCCCTAGCAACAACAAATGATCACACAAATTCCTACACCTCCACCTAGGGGCAATGTAGAGTCCTCATCCAAAAATATTATGATGGTTAAATCCACGGTGGAACTATCCACGCGAGCGAAGAAATATGACTCCCAAGAAGGGGAACCTTCATCAAAGGACCCTACATCAACTATAACACCCAATGGCCCTCTCACTTTAGAGAAACATTCTTTCAAACTTGCAATATGCCCTCCAAAAGTGGTACTTCGATGGACTACCCATAATCTGAATGCCCGGGAAGGTCAACACTATATCATAGTTAAAGATCTCTCCCAAGCACCATGTGCCATGTCAACACTCGAAGTATTGCAGAGCTATCCTTCACAACATAAAGCCTTGCTATCATCCATGGGGGGAATTGACACTTCATAGTTCGATATTATTTCCTTTGACACAGAACAGAGTGAGCCTCATCTCTCACACTAATTGGCATTGCAAATCACAGTTGGTTTTCTGAACAAGAATATCTTGCGTATGGTGATCTATGAAGGAGAATCCACTTGTATTATGTCTTTGTCATGTTGTAAATCCCTTGGTTCTTCACATATCACCCCATCTCCAACTATCCTAAAATATTTTGATGGAAATTCTTTCAAACCCTATGGCATTCTCACCTCCTTACCCATCGATATCAGGGGAAAGAATGTCTTCGTATAAGTTGAAGTGGTAGATGCCACACTTGACTATAATATTCTCTTGGGTTGCACTTGGTTCTATGCAATGAAGGTTGTTGCATCCACTATATTTTGTGTCATATGTTTTCCCTATAAAGATAATATAATCATGATCAACCAAATGGATTATTACACACCTGAATTACGAGCTAATACTAGCACCAACATGCCCTTCATAGGTGAATCTTTCAGTGGGTATGCAAGCATCAGTGTAGGTATTTAAGATCCATTTATTATGGAGATGTCCCCCCTTTATGCACCTGGCACCACCCATATTTCTCCTATCAACATGATTTACTCATCTACTAGTGGATCCCTCRGGTCATTTGATCCTTGGGTGGTACCTCATCTAGAGGATGTTGATTATGGAGCATTTATCCCATTCACTGCAGGTGAGATTTTCGATTTGGACATCCCTTAGGCATGCTTTGATACTAGTTGACAAATCCATTCTCATGTGGAGTGTGATCAACCTTCTCCCCCCATATGGGGTGTTGACTCTCTTGGTTCATATGATTTCCTAGATAATAAGTTTCCTTCAGAAGAGGCCATCCCAGAAGTCATGGATTCCACTGATAATCCTAGAGAGGACGAGGATCATCACACCTTCCTCCTTGATTTGGAACTGATGAGATTTAACATTATGAGTCTTTATTCGAAACTAGGGGAATTTTCTGGGGCATCCAATGAAACCCCTAGTCTTAACCCTTTTCCACTTCGGTTACTTCGGTTATCTTTTTTGAAACTTTCTAGTGAATCCTATGCTATCCCTTTCATCGAATATTTGTATTTTGTACTTCCCTCATGTCTTGATGGATCCCATCAAGGAGCTTCCATAGCTCACAAAACTACTCATGATGATTATCTTTGGTGAGCCATATGATGCCTCTAATGACTCATGAGTTCTTCAATTATGAAAAAGATCCTTAGCCTATGCCTAGTAATGGGATCTCCTTTGTCTAAACCATAAATATGTGTAGTTACTTGTACATAGGTGTGTGGTGTGAGTTCCTTTTTTTTGTGTACATTGTATCCAAAAAATAAAAATAAAAATTATTTTTAGGATTTCTCTATGTATGCTGACCTTGCAATCTAGTTTACATGTGTTGACGAGATTCTAGGGACGTTTTTAAGATGGGGACATCCATTGAACTTGAGGTGCATGTATCTAAAATGACATATAGGGAGAGGTTTTTTCTTGCATTTCCCTCTTTGCATTATTAACCATCCATATTGCCAACACTACACCTTAGGTTCCAACCATTTATGTTGTTTAAATGGTTGCATTTTATTGTCGCTTTTGTCTTGTTTCTCATTGCTACTACACCATTTGATTCCATTGCTTATTGCATCGTAGCCATGCTTGACCGCTAGCCACCTACTTTCTTCCATTTTCAACACCCTTGGTTAAGAACTACTGTTATAATTGGTTATCATTTTCCATGTCTTGTTGTAGTTCATTTCTCCAGTCACGTTCCATGCACCTGGAACTTCATTGCAAACTAATCATTCTCTCCAATCAAGCATACTATTATCCCTTTGTCATTCTCAGTAACCAACCATGACAAAGGTATACCCTGAAGTATCCTTTAAGATTTTTTTACACTCCCTAAACATGAAAACATCGTTGAGTGAACTTGTTTCCTTTCACACTCATTAAATATATTTGAAAGGACGTCTATTCGATGTAATTTTACCACTTTTTCATACCGGGTGGACTAATTACAAAAAGGGAATACTCTAGTCAACATTGGCTAGAAGAGTTCTCCCTTGCATTGTTTTATCCTTTTTCGGGCTCGAGAGACTAAATTTACAAAAAATCATACCTTTGGAGTCTTCTTTGTCCTCTCAGACTCTCTAAATATGAAATGAAAAAATGAGCATTTACTTTCATGGGCTTGTTAAATCCACAAGATTGTATATGAATTTTTCTTTCATATATTTCTAGACTCCTTAAATATCACAAAGATTGTCGAGCACCATTCTCTTCCCTAGGCTCGAGAATAAATCCATGGGTGATCATATCAAGCACACTTTTATTTTTTTTCGCACTCGTTTCAAACATGACAGAGATAAAAAGAGTTGGGGGGTTTTCCATCTAGTCATCTTCACAAATGACAGTTGTCCATCGAGTCACCCTTGAAAAATGCACATGTTTTTCATCCATGTACAATAGTTGGGTTATCCATTGTCTCTCAATCATTACCATCTCCATGAGTTCTCGAAATATACCGACTAGTTACTCTTATATTCCTCCATGGTGCGTGTTTTGGTATTTATTGAGTCAATGTTGCCAAGTCAAGTCATTTGTCATGTTGATTTGTTCAAGGGAAGTTATCCTGTGTCGGCCATTTTCAGTCCTTTATCCCATTTACCCTAGCATCCCCGTTTCATTTGTGCTCTACTATTACACTCTTCAAACCATCTACCTTTATATGTTTCGTGTCGATTGATAGGGGATCATCAAGGCCCTCCTTCGATGGATTTCATCCTGTCGACTCCAGATCATTATCCAGGATTGAAATCTAGAAACCAATTAGTACCCTGGGATTTCCAAACATCGGTGGCAGATTCCCTTTCATTTCAGTAGTGGGTTTACATCATTGGCTCATGTTGAATGAATATACGAGTGTTCAATTCATTTCTTCACACCCTCTAGATTGTACTAGGTATCTTGGGATCCATCATCATCAATGGATTACCTCGCATCTGTTAATTATATACATCAATGATCTGTAATCAGACGGTTTCTACCATGCTCAACCTCATCTCATTTATTTGCATGTTGTATATTCATACCATTGGTATTTGGGATGAAGGCCTTGGGTTGGGACCACCACATTCCTTGATGGAATTCCCTCCCAAGTTGTGATGGAGTTATTCATGAGTACTTCAGAGATCACTTAGGCATTGAGTCATCTCACTGATTTGTATACTATGAAATAGATCCACATTTGTATTTGGTTATGGCTATGTTTTCACTTGTGACATGGATCCACGGTGTATTCTTTCATGGCCACAATCTAATTTTATGTTTCATGCATGGATATACAGTGTACTATTTTGGTGTCTATGATTAGCTTTTTTTACTTAGCATGGGTATGCCTGCATAGGGTATGTTATTATTATGTCATACTGATGATGGTTTCTTTCTAGGTTCCTTCACCCAAATCTTTGTGATTTTGTTTGTAAGTATTTCGGTCATCAAACACCTTTTCTGACCTCACACTTTATGGGGCATATTTTATATAGTTATTTTCCACCTAATCACTTGATGGGCATCATCTAGAGGTCAGCAGTATGAAACATTGAATTATACCACTTTTCCCATGAGTTTGTAGTACTTGTTTTCCTGGTCGCTGGTTGTTCCTTTACAACATGTGACCAATTATTGTTGGTCTCTCCTTGTCCCCTTTCAAAGAGCGACCAATCTCTTCTTTTCCCCTTTCAAAGAGAGACTGGTCGCTCCCTATAAGAATGCAGGTCACAATCAGGTACGTTACTCCCTATTTAGGATAAGTTTCCATGAGATGAGATTAAACCTCAAATTTTTCATGGCTTGACCTCGAGAAGCTTGTTATCGTGGGCATCTAGATCCTATCTAGATTAACCTTTGATATTATATCTATTATCCTATAAATTGAGGGTCTCTCATGGGAAAGATGGGAGAGAAAGAAGAAAGAAAACTTATACTAGCGGTTTGATTACAAAGCTTGGGAAAGGAACTTGGGAAAGGATGACATCAACTTCCTTGATTGGAAGTTGTAAAACATATGTCCATTAATAGAAGATGTACATGATTTTCCTCCTTACTTGAGTGTATGCAATTGTTATAATTTTTGTAGGGAATTGATATTCTTATGTTATGTCACTAGATCTATTGTCCATTTATACATGATTCGTTTGATCTTGTGAAAGGTTTATTTGCGTCTCTATGTGTGCAAATCCATGTTGGAAAGAGAGAAGGGAGTCTTCGAGAGAGATAATAGCTAAGGAGTGTGTGCAGGGACAACCGTCAGATCACCGGGTAAACCTTTTATTCCATCAAATTGTAGATTATTTTCGTATATAATTTAGATCTAGGAAAATCTTCTTCTTTCATCTCTATTTTATCTTAGGTCTAGGAAGAGCCTAAGGGAGGTAACTCCTATAGGGTTTATTTACCCTAGAAAATTGACCTTCATTATTTTCTATGTCAACAAAACTTATCTCCTAAACATCAAATATGGGTCTATAAACTCTAAAATTTGAATCAAGATATTCTATACTACCAAATAAGAAAAAGGTTGTCACAGATGTCCAATCATGTTACACTAAGGAATCTTCCATGTCTACAATATTCATAATATTTATAAAGTATTTATGAATAGTCTCATTAGATCCACATAATATACACCTCAACTTTTGTATTTACACTAATCAATGTCCAACTTCTTTGTGACATCAATATGGTCTTCTATTATATACACAAACCAACCATCAAGCATATTTATACACGATAACCCTGAATCCACTACAAGTGAGTGATAACACTACTATTTTATTTTTGACATGATCTTACAATCAAGAAAAGCATAGAAAAAAAGGATGGGGGGTTTCATGTGGCTTTAAGCACTTCAGATGTTTATAAAATATGATTTTAGATTGTCCCACCCATTAAGCATCACCAAACTTTAAGTGTTTCAACGGTTCATAAATATTATTGATAATTTGTTTATCGTTATTGAAAACTCACTACTATATTTAAATATGTTTTTAAAAAAAAATAACTTTTAATAAGATCATAACGTCCACTTTAATACTTCATAATCCAACTTCTCTTTTTTTCTTCATTGAATATGGTTCAACATGACAACTCTACTTATGATAAAGAGATGATTCAACATTACAACTCTACTTATGACAAAGAGATACTAACTGTATCACATTATTGTATTTGATAAGACTAAGTCCATGATGGAAAACACCACATTGACCTTCAATCCTTCAATATTATTAATAACACTCTTATCTCCTAAACATCAAATATGCATGGGTTATAAACTCTAGGCATCGAACTTTGATATTTTTTACTACCAAGAAAGGAAAATGTGGTTAGAGATGCCAAATCATGTCAAACCGAGGAATCTTCCATGCCTATAATATTCATCATATCGATAAAATGATCGTAAATTATACATCAACTAGATCCCCATAAAATGATTATAAATGATCTCCATAACCTCAACCTTGTACTTCTTGCTAATAACAAAATATTTCTTTTTGACCTTGTACTTTCCTACCAAATCACACTTTTACAACACGTCTTTATCCCAGCACCATGTAAAGATACTCAACACTTATCACAATGTCTAGCAGACAACTCCTCTTTATTCGCACACCATGTTTTTATTTTCCTATGCTAAAACAAAGCATCCATCAATTTCTTTTCGAATGCCACACATGTCAATGGAGAAGTAAAAAATGAAATTGTGGACTCCTCGATCCTCTTAATAATCCCCAATCAAAAGTGAGAAGACATGTTCATGGATTTAACCAAATATGCCCATTTCTTGTTTAAGCATTCATATTTAAACCATTGGTTCCCTTAAAAACTTAAGAGATTATATCAGTTACTTAGGAAAATTATTAATGGCACAAACCTATCAATGAGAAAATAATAACCAAACGAAAAATTCCAATTCTTTGAGGCCTATTATGAAGCCTTGTGAGAGAAATAGGTATTATGATTCAAGTGGATATTTCTTGTTGAATATTAATGAAAAATTACCTATAATGTCGTTAAAGGTATGTGGTAATTTTGAAGTCTCGATCCTAAGATTAATTTAGGTAAATGGATTTTCTATGAGGAAGTTTTGGTAATATGTGCTAATGATGAATAGGATTTGATAGATTTTTCAGAAGATCCACTAGAAGGCCAATAGATCTGGTTTAGTTCGTTGATTAATCGATCTAGGTATGTGTCAACTCCTACTCACATAATCCACATGGGAAGAAACATGTTGGAGGAGGAGACCTTGATAATTCTTAGTAAACTAGTGAAAGCATATTCCAGTGTTCACAAGAGAAATGAGGTAATTTCATGTGACGGTTTGATATCCTATGACAAAAAATGACATGATGGAAGTCAATGTAAGGTTGGGGTTTCAAAGGAGAAGTACACCCCTTTAGATATTTTGGGTACTATAAAACACATTCATTGCACTGCTACGAATGAAGAGTTACCCTCAACAGATGGGGAATATCTATTTGCAGTAAAGTCACATGCCACAACTCCATCAAATTTGGCCTATTTAACTTTTGAGTCCTCTTTCCTCAATGAGGATGGTAGTGATGATTGAATTGAAAGCCTAGGTTTCGTTGGATCTATGTTTCATTATGAATTAATGAGTGGGTTATCTTACTCTTAAAAAAATTGTTTTGGGTTTCAGAAGTCACAAGCCATTGGGCCTAAGGGGTATGAGAAGGAAAAGAAGTGACCTAAATGCTTTAAGCAAAAGAAATATTAATTTAACATACAAATGGATGAAAAAACAATTACATGAGATTTTGGATTTGGTGGAATCAACTCTTGTTGGACACTTTCCGAGTAGAAGAATGGGAAGTGGTACATTAAAGGATTAGATGTGTGAAAATTTTGAACCAATGATAGGTTATTCCCCTCGAAATATTTCTTTGGTAAAATCGATCCTCAACCAAGGTTGATTGAATCCTATAGAATTAGTAGAAGTGGGCAACACAATCTTTTTTTTTTTAAATATGGCACTTGGATTTTGATGCTAGATTAGTCTGGATGGAGAATTTCTTGGACTAGGTAAGGCTTCGAGGGATTCCACTAATTTTTTGGTTGGATGATTTTTTTTTGGATATTGGAAATACTCTAGGTACTTTTTATGAGGCTAATAAGTCATACTATGATTCTCAATGTATGGGGATGGCTCAAATTCTTGTAGGATTGGATTTGAAAGGGGGTTTGGAAGATTTTATTATTATTAGAAGGGGATTTGAGATCAGTTATCAATCTATTGATTATGAATACATTCCATTTATGTGTGGAATATGTCGTGTCTATGGACATATGGAGGTCGAATTTCCATTACTAAATCGAAGGAGGATATGGGTGAAAAAGTAGTAACAAAGAGATTTCAAAGAAGGTTTGATTGGTGGCTCACAAACTCCTAGGGTTGTGTTGTATTTTGATGATAATTTGACAAATATAACATGAACACAAGGAACCCCTCTGATAGAAGCTCAAAACCTTATGGACATAGAATGATTGGTGTCATATAATTTGGAAGTAGATAAGGACATAAGGGATATCTTAGTGGTATTGGGTAAGTCTAAAAATCCATCACCTGCTATGATAAGAAATAATTTAGAAAAAATGTTTTTTGGGTCTTGGGGGTGGGTTTATATAGAAGAGAAGAGGATAAAATGGGTGATTTTCTTCCTAATATATCCGAGATTTCAAAAAATAAAAATAAAAGTAAAACCCAAATCCTCCTCCTCTTATCCCAATAAAAGAGTTAGGAGGGCCTCAAGATGAT
Organism: Picea mariana; assembly: GCA_032191745.1. NCBI lineage: Eukaryota > Viridiplantae > Streptophyta > Pinopsida > Pinales > Pinaceae > Picea > Picea mariana. The sequence continues at coordinate 141,718 of JASDQU010102633.1, forward strand.
GAGTCCTCCTCATCTAGGAAAATGTAACACCCTGTTTCCCCCAATCTGTAAATATAACTATATTGGCCAAGGAACTATGGTAAACCTAAAAGTGTGAATGCTTGATTTGATGGACCTTTGTACAAAAGGTCAATGAATGTAAATTCTGTTATTTTAATAGAAAATGGTCACATGCTGCATGACTGCTGAAAGAGGGGATGTGCTAAGAGAAAATCATGAATGCTATGAAAGGTGGTGGAGGGGACCCAGAATGGTTGCATTAACCTCCATCGAACCAATACCATAATGGAATTAATTGCTCAGATCAGAACAACCCTCTGACCTAGGAATGAATTACAGTCAGGCTGGTATGTGGGAAGACCTTCTGAAGAGTTAATGAGGGGATGGGGTAGACCTCCCATCTGTAAGGCTTCCAGACCTTACCACGGACTGGGAATTTGAGCCACACACAATCTTACTGAGGAAGGCAAGGAAGAAAGTGTGGTGGAAGACCTTCAGAAAAATGCAGAGACGAGAGCGAAAACTCTCGGGTCCGAGGAAGGACTGAAAGAGGAACAGTGAGTTCTGATCACAGAAAATAGAGATTGAGCCAGGAGAAGGAGAGTAACCTTCGTCCTTATCTATTTCTATATTGGGATAAGGAGAGTAACCTTTGTCCCTAACTTCCATTGAGTTGGAAGTAAGAGATTGAATCTCAAAGCATCATGGCTTAAGCTTGGGGGTGGCTAGTGATAAATGCATTGGGAGTGACTGAGCCTATGGTTGGGTGGAAATGAGCACCCCTTTCAACAGTCACATCACACTCTATGGTTTTGATAAGTGTTTTCTTGCCTTATGCTTTGAATTGTAAATAATGGGTGCATGCAATTATTTACATGTATATAAAGGGTTCTTTCTTTGTATTAAATTATTAAGTTATGAGTATGCATTCGTTCCCTTGAGAACCTATATTTATGCTTTAATTTCCATACATCCCAATTTAATCACTCGAAGGCGCTTTCCCCAAGAATTTACATCATCGTTCCAGAGTCGGAGCAAGCCTCTGGGCATTGCTACCATTTTGGTAACTTCACAAGTTAATTTTCCTTGATTCAGTGCTTAAAGCTCTGCGAGTTGGGAAGGTGTTCCCTTCAAACCATTAGTCTAGGAGACTCTGAACTCGCGCCTATTCCTTAACCAAAAATCCAACTAAGAGCGGGGATTATAGCCCAGGAGTTATATGAATATCTACATGACTTGGGTCTAGGAACCTTGGAGCTCGAGGCTCCAAGATGTCAAATTGCACGATAGTCAAGTTGAACCCTGCAATTGCTATGAATCGTCGATCGATGAACGAAGATCGAGGGTGGAGAATCACTACGAAGCACGAAGGTGAAAATAGCATACGCGCTAGTTCACGGCCCGTAATTCACCCTTGCCGTCGATCTCGGTGGGCTGGAAGATAAATGATCCCGATTATACTAGAATCAAGCGAGCACTTTCCATATTGCAGAGGTCGAACTCTCTGGTAAAGACTACGCATGTTGGGGCCCCACAATTTCTGTGAAACGTCGATCGCCATTGACCTTTGATCTAAGTTCGACGCGATCCCTGAAACGTAAGGAGTGCATGGGATGGAGAAATCTTCAAGGAGATCAAGCTCATAAGAGATAGCATTTTCAGGAGTGCAGGTGAAATCCAGGAGATGGGCCCATAGGAGGAGCAAATGTCGAATCCTTTGAGCACTTAGAAAATATTCTAAGTTGAAGTAAGTCAGAAGCATAGGAGGAGGAGCGACAATGGTCGTTGGATCAAAATTCCAAGGATCGACAACCGTCTGATATAAGAAAGGTGCACAAAACTTAGTACTTGGCATTGCAGGAGAAGGGAACTTACTAAAGTTCTGAAGTCTCGAAGTAATTTGAGGCCGTCCATCACCAGGAGGTGAATCTGGACTGCTAGATCTAGAGGGATACGTAGCAATGGATCGCAGACTCTGGAGGAATATGTTTGAGGGTTTTCAATTGAAAGTTGAGATTCCCAAACCCCAAAGACTTGAAGTGAATCTAGACCTCCAGATCCAGAGGGACACGTGGCGAAAAATCGTGGACTCCGGGGAAACCTATGCGAGAGTTTTTTGTTGAGATCTGAGACTCCTGAAGTCTGGAGATTTGGAGAGTCGAAGTAAATCTCAATTGTCCGATAATCCAGAGTGAATCTGAATCATCAGATTGTTTGAAGTAAATCTCAGGCGTCGGATCACTTAAAGTGAATCTGAGCCGTTGGAGTTCAATAGAGATGTGGCGTGAATCTGTGGACTCCGAATAAAGTCCTGAAGTAATTCATATCCATAATATTAAGAAGGGACATGGCGCGGATCTGTGGACTCTGAATAAAGACCCAAAGAAATCCTCGATCGTTAGATCCAAAGGACATGTGGCACAAATCTGTGGACTCTGGGTAAAGGCCCGAAGTAATTCTTGATCATCAAATCAAGTGGACACATGCCAGTGGATTATAGCCTTCAGATAAAATCCATTGGGAAAAAGGGTGAGGTTTGAGATTTGAGACCTTAGAAGTCTGGATACCTGAAGGAGATCTCGACCATTGATCGAGAAGAGGGCCACATGACTGTTGATCTAATTGAAAGGTCAAACACCCGAAGTAGAATTAGGGGCGTTGATTAGGAGGACAAGTGTTTGCAAATCATCAACTTCAGAATATTTATGTATGGAGGAAAGCAGGGTTTGAGATTTGAAAAGTCTGAAGTCCAGAATCACGAAGGAGATCACATCTGTTGATTTAGGAGGGGTAGATCTGGTCTGTGTATTTGAAAAAGGCAGAACTGAACCGTCAGTTCAGACAGTACCATCAAGATCAGGAGATTGATGGTCCCATAGCATTGTGGGTATTGGAGGTGCATGAACTTTAAAAATTTGAGGGTGGGCCGCAATCCAATCCTTGGTTTTGGAGAAAGGACACGTGGAGGCTCAAGGAGAATTGTGGGCCGAAAAGTAGTTTGGTTTCAAATCGCCTTTGACTGTGCCCACAATTGTGTGTTTGTGTGAGGTCATCTCCCAAGGTCACATCTGAGGAGGGGACAAGAGAAAAGGGGCTAACGCCAACTCCGAGACTTCGCTCAAGCATGAAGGAGAAGGTCGCGATTATCATAAGACCTGCACCAAAAGCTAGAAGGGCATGTGTTTGATTAAGAGGTGAGACTATCAAGGTATCTAAGTCTTGTTTGACTTAGAGAATCAGAGAACCTTGACCGGAGGGTTAGGATGAGTCCCAAACTTCCCAAATTAGGAATTGTAGAGGGAAAGGATTTGTTCCCGTAAGGAGGACAATTTTTTTTTATTTTCGCCCCATCATGGGTGTGTTACAAATTGGTATCAGAGCATTGTTACAACTCTTGGCCTGCTTGGGATCATGGACGAGTCACTTAAAAACTCTCTTTGGAGTAATTTTAAAAGGGTGACACTCTACCTTACCTCTTTCTTAAAAATTCTGGTTAAATTTTTTATTAAAGAAAAGAATGAAACTTTCTACTGTGTGTGTGCATTTAAGAAATTGAACCGTGTATTGTTCACAAACTAATAGACTATTAGCTAACAATAAGTTTTTTTGTCAACACTCAAGCAGTTAGTAAATCACAGGAAAACTTCAATATTAAGGGAAGGTGATGTGTCATGAAGTGGGGGATGGCTCCCACAATAGAGACGAAGAATCTTATTAAAGGAGGGCTGTGGAAACCCCTCCCAATCCGGCTGAAACTGTAAGGAGCCTCAGGGCCGAATTACAGAGTTGCAAGGATGACAATGAGAGATTGATAAAGGAGCAAGAAAAAGAAACAAAAATTAATGCAGTCTTGCTGCAGAGCTTGTCCGACATACAAAGGAAACTACAACATGAACCCGTAACCAGTCATGTGAACCGAAGACATAAGAAGAGAAGTCAAAGTCCACTTGATATCCGAAAACATGACTCCATAAGTGACCACACTGGGAGAAGTTCCTTGAAGAAGGCCCAACCTGGAGGCATGGGACACTCATCGGTAGAGTCCTCTGGAAAGGAAGCTGGCAAATCTGAAGGATCTTCTAGTAGTACAACAATCTCATATTCTCAAAGGAAAGGAAATAAGCGAAAGTGTTCCAAAAATCATGATCCTAAAGAATTCAAGAAAGCCAAACCACCCTCTTTCGATGGAGAGATTAGGAGGGGAGAAGAGGTTGAAGTTTGGCTTCTTGGTTTAAAGAAATACTTCAGAGTCCATGACTACTCTGAAAACTTGAAGGTTCAAATAACCATCTTTAACCTGAATGGAAAGGCTTCCATTTGGTGGGAAGACCTTAGGAATGTGAAAGGAGTCCATGAGAAGGACCTGTCATGGAAAAAATTTGAAAAATACTTCAAGAAGTAGCATCTGTTAGAGAGATACATGGATGGGAACACTAAGGAATTCTATGAACTCAAGCTGGGGCAGCTCACCATAGATGAATTTGTCAATAAATTCCTTGAACTACTGAGATATGTACCCTACATAAAAGATGAAAAAGTAAAAATGCAGCGGTTCATTAGTGGGTTACCTAAGACCTACCAGGATAGGATAGAGTTCGACGAACCAAATACCTTAGAAGAAACTATTTGGAAGGTGAGGTATTGTTATGAACAGTTTGGGAGTAAGACAAGACCTCACGAGGACTGGAAGAAGAGGAGTAATTCAGGATTTCAGAAGAAGGGGTTTAAATCCTCAAGATTTAAGAACTATAGAAAATATTCTAGAAGGATCCTTCCTACTAGAAGTGTATATCAACAAAATTTCCCCTCTCAAAGTGGAAATAAACCTTTTAAGACAGTCCCAGAAAAGATCAATAACCTAAAGAAGGAACCCTTAAAATGATAGGGTTGTGAGAAGATCATTGATTGAGGGACTGCCCACAGAGACAAAAGAACAATAAGAGAATATAAAATATCCAAGAATCTATCACTATCAATTATGTGGCTAGGAGTATGCCACAAATCTATGCAGCCTTGGAAAAAAATCAAGCCGACCACCAAGGTTTAGTAGTGGAGCTGGAAGGTATGATCGCCAACCATCTAGTTTCTATTTTAATTGACCCAGGTTCTAATTTGAGTTATGTGGCCCCTCAGACTGTTGATAAGTGTAAACTGAAACCAATTAGACATGTTAAACCATGGTTGGTGGATTAGCCACTGGGACCAAAAGAAAGGTGGCAGAGGTCATACCAGCCTGTCAATTCATCATGGGTGGATTGCCCACCCGAGCGACCCTTAACATACTTCCCCTAGGATCTTATGACTTGTTGATTGGTATGGATTGGTTGGTTGCTTATGAAACTAAATTGGATTGTTATCATAAAACTTTAGAATGTGTAAATGAAGAAGGGAGAAAAATGACCCTCCAAGGGATTCAAAAGCCTGTCTCAGTGAGACAAATATCAACCCTTCAAATGAAAAAGTATTGCAGAAAGGGGTGTTCCTTATATGCCATATAGGTACTGGAATCTATTGAGAATGAAAAACCAAACCTAGGGAACCACCCCATATTAAGAGAATACAAGGACATGTTCCCAGAAGAGGTACCAGGTCTACCTCCGAGAAGGGATATCGACTTCTCGATAGGACTTACACCAGGAGCGGTACCAACATCTAGAACACCATATAGAATGAGCACGCTAGAGATGGTTGAGATCAAGCTACAACTAAAGGAGATGATGGAAAAAGGCTACATCCAACCCAATGTATCTCCTTGGGGAGTGCCCGTCTTGTTTGTGAAAAATAAAGATGGCACACTCCAATTGTGCATAGATTACATACAACTCAATGAGACAACCATAAAGAACAAGTACCCCTTACCAAGAATTGATGACCTGTTCGACCAATTGGGAGGTGATTCCATCTTCTCGAAGATCGACTTAAGGTATAGATACCACCAAGTCTGGATTAAGTATGAAGACATCCACAAAACAACCTTCAGGACGAGGTATGGTCACTATGAATTCGTGGTGTTGCCATTTGGGTTAACGAATGCCCCCGCCACTTTTATGTTCTTGATGAATAATGTACTCAAAAAATTCCTGGAAAAATTTGTATTGGTTTTCAATGATGATATCCTAATCTACTCCAAGAATAGGGAGGAGCACGAAGAACATCCTAGACTCGTACTTCAAGTACTAAGAGAGCATTAGCTCTACGCTAAGTTTAGCAAGTGTGATTTCTTTCATAAGAAAGTCCATTACTTAGGCCATGTCATATCTAAGGAAGGGGTGACAGTAAACCCTGAAAAGATCAGATCTACTATGGAATGGCCTACCCCGAAGGATGTATCCGATATTAGGTCCTTCATGGGCTTAACAGGATACTATAGAAGGTTCATAAAAGGGTTTTCCAAGATTGGATGTCCAATCACTGCCCTTCAGAAAAAGGGGATTAAATTCATTTGGACATCAAAATGTGAAGAAAGATTTCAGGAAATGAAATACCTCCTGACCCATGCACCCATGATAAAGATTGCAGAACCAGATAATGATTTCCTCGTGTGTATAGATGCCTGCAAGGAAGGACTCGGAGTGTGATTTGCTACACATCCAGGAAATTAAATGAGCATGAGATCAATTATCTGACCCATGACCTAGAGTTGGATGCCATAGTACATGCTTTAAAAATGTGGAGGCACTACCTCCTGAGTAGGAGATTTTTTCTTATGACATACCATTGTGGATTGAGACACCTATTTTATCAACCAAAACTCAATGCAAGGCAAGCTAGGTGGATGGATCTCCTAAGTGAATTCGATTTCGAAATAAAACACATAAAAGGAAAGGAAAATAGGGTGGCCGATGACCTTAGTAGAAGTATAAAAATGATTCATCTAGCAGTAGTAACATATGTCAGGAAAAGAGTCATAAATTCATAAGAGATAGATGTATTCTTCAAGACCATGACTTCATACCTAAGGCAAGAGCCTACAGGGCTAAATTATGAAGGCTACCAGATGCTAGAGGAAGGGCCGCTGATTTACAAAAACAGATTGTATATTCCAAACTGTGACAAATTGAAGAGGTTCATTGATCCAGGTGGATATCTGTGGCCACCCACCTCTTCCAACTGGCTCAAAACAGTTTTCTGAGAATTTTGGCAATTTACTATTTTTAGCAGTTTTAACTTCCGGGGCCATTTTGAGGGCCTAAATGAAGGTTTTTTGGGATAAAGCTTCTCAATTATATCCAAAGGCATGATTGAGCCCCCAAAATTAATCTCCTTGATGATACCTTTCCAACGGGCTATCATATGCCTAAAACAGAGATCATATGCAAAAGTTACGACCCTGGGAAGTTGATGTACTAACTTACCCAAATGGGGCCCACATGAATTTTGGCGCTTCATCTCCTAGGGTTAGGTTTTTGGATGTCTAGGGTTTTTGGAATTCCTGTTTATTGTAAAAATTCCTTCAGATCCTTATTGTAATCATCTTCTTGCAAATGAGCGCAACCGTCACATCTCTTCTCAGAGATAAGCCGCCACCATTCCAACAAGCTTGTTTCCGCTGCATTTTACAGTTTCAACTTATTTCCTTATTGAATAGAAAACCAATTTTACTATATCTCTGTTATTTTGTGTTAATCACCTATTAATAATCTGTAGTCATTTCATTCTTCTCATAAAATCCAGATCAGTGGTATCAAAGCGGTCTACTCCTTGTCATCTTAATGCATGTCCCCAACGAGGTTGAAGTAAAAAGAGTTGGGTCTCGAGCTTGTTTATCTTGAGGACAAAAGCTCTCGCTCACCCAAGAGAACTCTCATGGTAGGAGAAAAGAAATTTGGTGGGACATGAGATCCTTTCAAACTGTTGATTGAGGAAGCCCTCACACAACAAAGGAACGAGATGATGGATAGTTTCACGCAAATCCTTCGACGACTACCAACAGGCGACGCATCTTCTTCAAGCGGAGGCGCCACCCCCTTCAAGGTACACACAAACTTCGATATTCCTATATTTGAAGGTCAGATAGAAGAAGATGCTGTAGACAAGTGGTTGAATCTACTAAAAGGGTATTTTTCTTTCCATAACTTTTTGAATAGAGAAAAGATTACTTTTGCGCTCCTCAAAGCCGTTCCCCATGTCAAAGATTGGTGGGAAACTTTCTGTGAGAAAAAGGAAACAGAGGTACCCTCACTATTTACAGCCACGACCACCTGAGATTCCTTCAAGGATGCTATTAAGGAACAATACTATCCTGTCGGAAGTTATGACGACTTGTACACCAAATGGACCACACTGTGGCAAGAAAGAGACCAAGAAGTGCCAGATTTCATGAATATCTTTCATACCTTGCACACCAAGTTGAGTATAAAAGATTCAGAGCGACATCTGGTGCTCAAGTATCACGACGCTCTGCATAGATACATCCATACTGAAATGGAATTTTTGGACATCTTATCCTTGGGCGTGGCCTACCGATATGCCGTCAAAATTGAGCAGAAGCTCAAACAAAAGGCACGACAATTTGGGCCTAGGAACCCCTCACAACAAAAGCCAAGAAAGGGCGGCCCCAACCCGCAGAACAAAGGATAGAGAAAAGATGGACAGTATTAGGACAACTAGTCCAAGACATAAGCAAAGAAGGACAACGAAAAGAAAAATAAAGATATCGAGAAGTGGTGCGACTTCCATAAGAGCCCTTGGCATAACACTACTGACTACCGCTCAAAGTAGTCACTGGTGGTCGAAGTGAAAGCCTCTTAATCATATGTGGGTTCAGACTTTGAGCCAAAACTAGAAAGGGAAGACAGATCATTGATGCAAAACCCAGTGCCACCGTTTCTTCCACCAAACTCCAGCCTAGTGAACCAGACGAGCCAGAAGAAGGAGAACGCCTCTTCCATTCATAGATGTGGGTAAAAGGCACCCCGCTGCACTTCATTGTGGATAGTAGTAGCCAGAAGATCCTCATCTCAGCAGAGGTCGTCAAGCGGCTGTCCTTGCTGAAAACACAACACCCACAACCCTACACCATTGGATGGCTCCGCCAAGGAAGCAATCTCCGCGTCAACCAATAGTGCCGATTGTCATACAACATCAAGCCCTTCAAAGATGAGGTATTGTGTGATGTTGCTCCTCTCAAAGTTTGTGATGTTCTTTTAGGCCAACCTTATTTATGGAAACGTCATGCTGTATATGAGTCTAGGCCTCGTAGTGTTATTATTACTTTGAACAGGAAATTGTACAGGATACCCAAGGCAGTCCCACCTAGTGCTATTTCCTTGAAATCTGCTAAGAAATGAAGGTCATCTCTTAGATGGGGAAGTTTGTCTTCTTAATGATTCACTCTCAAAATAAGCGAAATATCATAGCCACATCCAGGGTCTCTACGATCGACCTCTCCACACAGCAGAAGCAAGTAGATAAGGTCATGGAAGAATACTCAGATATATTCTCCTCACCTACTGGGGTACCTTTGCACTACCAGGTCAAGCACCCCATCGATCTAACCCCCGATGCACCGCTTCCCAATGGGCCAGTCTATCATCACTCTTTGTTAGATAATGAGGAGATCAAGCGATAGATCTAATAACTGCTCCACAAGGGGCACATCCATCCCATCTCATCACCTTGCGGGAGCCCAATTGTGCTGGTACAGAAGAAAGATGGAACCTGGCGACTCTGCATTGATTATTGGGTCTAAATAAAATCACAGTCAGAAATCGGTACCCGATTCCCCAAATCTATGACCTCCTTGATCAACTCATGGGGGCCAAATACTTCAGTAAGATTGATCTGAAGTTTGGCTACCACCAGGTCCCGATAGAACAAACAGATGTATGGAAAACCGCCTTCAAGCCAAAGGAAGGGATTTTTGAATGGTTGGTCATGCCCTTTGGTTTGACAAATGCTCCAACCACTTTCATGAGGATGATGGATGATATACTGCGTCCATTCACCAATACTTTTGTAGTGGTGTATTTGGATGACATTCTCATTTACAACAAGACTTGGTCCAAACATTTGCAGCATATTCAGCAGGTTCTGCACACCCTGTGGCAACACAAGTTATATTCCAACTTGGAAAAATGATCCTTCGACATGAATAGGGTCCATTACCTAGGATACATAATTGATCAACATGGCGTACATGTGGATGCATCCAAGATCCAATTCATTCATAACTGGCCAGCCCCAACCACACTCACTAAGCTTCGGAGCTTCTTGGGACTTGCCAATTTCTACTGCAGGTTCATGTTGGGATTCTCCCATATTGCATGGGCCCTTAGCCAAATAACTATGGTTGGTGGTAAGGAGAAATTTGCGTGGGGTTGGTCCTAACAACAAGCATTCGATGATTTGAAGCAATGCTTGTGCTCAACCCCAATACTTTCACTACCACACCTGCAACAACCCTTTGAGATCGAGACAAATGCTTCAGACTATGCGGTGGGCACCATTCTCACTCAGCAGGGCCACCCCGTGGCCTATCATAGTGAGACACTATTAGATGTTGTCCGTAAGTACCCTACTTATGACAAAGAAATGTACTCCATTGTGAAAACCTGCCGCCAGTGGAGACATTACATTCTTGGGAAGGAGACAATCATCCACACTAATCATAAGCCACTGCAGTTAATGCAGACAAAAGGAAAATTGCAGAATGATCGCCATCAAAAGTGGTCCACATACTTGCAGAAATTCCACCTCAACATAAAATATAAAAGATGAAGCACCAATCGCATCGCTAATTGCCTCAGCAGACTGCCAGTTGCGACACTCACAACGGTTCTAGACTCCTGTGACCATGAGACCTCTGGATGGCCCCAAATCTATGAGACAGACCCGGACTTCGCCACTACCTACCAAATGTTGGGTGCAAACGCAGTTGTCGATAATTTTCATCTTTTGGATGGGTTGTTGTGTCGTCTCGGCCATATCTGTGTTCCATCAAGCGAGTGAGCGAAGCTGATCTGGGAAGCCCACTACATTCGGGTGGAAGGACACTTCATTTTCGAAAAGACAGTGGTGATGCTATAGAAACATTTATGCTGGCCAAAACTTCGACATGAGGTCAACAAGTATATCAGGTCCTGCACTACCTGCACTATTGCCAGACCAACCACTAAGAAACAAGTCTTGTACACCCCTCTTCCTACTTCTGATAGGCCATGGGAATCCATCTCAATGGACTACATGTCGGGCCTCCCATCCACCAAGTGGGGAAATGACTGTGTTTTTGTGGTTGTTGATCGCTTTTCTAAGATGGAAATTCTGGTTGCCTGCAAGAAGAACATCACAACAGAGACCACTGCCAAGCTCTTCTTTGAATGATTCTGGGTACATTTTGGAATCCCACAAACGATTTTCTCAGATTGGGACAGTTGATTTCTCAACACATTCTGGTCAAGCCTCTGGTCACTACTAGACACCAAGCTCACCAAATCCACGACCTTCCACCCCTAGACAAATGGCCAAATCAAGGTCGTCAATTGAATGATTGTGCATATCCTTCACATGTATAATTCAAAGCACCCTCACACATGGTATGAGAGCCTTCTCTATGTCCAACATAGCTACAATCGAGCCCTGCATAGCTCAACCAACCACAACCCCTTTTAGGTGGGATTGGGATTCCAACCATTGGGTCCCATAGATGTTGCACTTCCCCTTATGGTCACCTCGACCGAATCATCTCTTTCTCCAAATGAAGCTGACAAAGCCACCCGGTTCATTGAGTGGATCCAACACATCTACCAACAGGTTCAAGATATCCTACAGAAGTCCAATGACAAGTACAAGAAACACCATGGTTGACATCGGGTGCCACATAAGTTTCAGGTGGGCGACACAGTTTGGATACACTTGCAGAAAGAATGCCTTACAGGACCCCATCAGAAGCTTCACCCACTTCGTTATGGGCCATACAACATCACCAAGGCCATGGGAGATAATGATTTTGAGCTCAACATTCCTCCGTTCCTTGGCCTGCACCCAGTGTTCAATGTGGATCTCCTTGTCCCTTATTTCCCACCATTATTAGACACCTCAGACGTAGCAGAGAAGCTGACACCAATAGATCTCAACCTTGACTGCATACAAAAGGAATCCAACGATCATATTGTGGACACATAGATCAAGGGCATTCAACAACAAAGGATCCATCTTTATCGAGTCGTCAAAGTAGGGCAACTCCTGCACCAAGGAAAGTGGCTCACCCGGGGCCAAATTCAACAAAAATTTCCTCATCTGATGGGGGAACTGAACGCAATGGAGAAAATTTCTTCCTAAGGAGGGAGTATTGATCCAAGTGGATATCGGTGGCCACCCACCTCTTCCAACTAGCTCAAAATAGTTTTCTGACAATTTTGGCAATTTACTATTTTTAGCAGTTTTAACTTTCGGGGCCATTTTGAGGGCCTAAATGAAGGTTTTTTGGGATTGAGCTTCTTAATGATATTTGAAGGCATGATTGAGAACACAAAATGAATCTCCTCGACGATACCTTTCCAATGGGATATCATACTCTTAAAAAGGAGATCATATGCAAAAGTTACGACCCCGGGAAGTTGATGTACTAACTTACCCAAACGGGGCCCACATGACTTTTGGCGCTTCATCTCCTAGGGTTAGGTTTTTGGATGTCTAGGGTTTCTGGAATTCCTGTTTATTGTAAAAATACCTTCAGAGCCTCATTGTAATAATCTTCTTGCGAATGAGCACAACCATCACATATGTTCTTAGAGATAAGCCGACACCATTCCAACAAGCTTGTTTCTGCTACATTTTACAGTTTCAACTTATTTCCTTATTGAATAGAAAACTAGTTTTACTGTATCTCTGTTATTTTGTTTTAAGCACCTGTTAATAATCTATAATCATTTCGTTCTTCTCATAAAATCTGGATCATTCATAATGTATGAACTACATAAGAGACCATATACTGGTCACCCAGGATATAAAAAGATGATCACGACCACTAGGAAACAATTCTATTGGTCTGGATTGAAGAAAGACATAGCTAACTATTTAGCTAAGTGCCTAGAATTCCAACAAGTTAAGGTAGAACAATGACATCCATTAGGATTGTTACAGCCCCTACCGATCCCAGGATGGAAATGGGAAACCATCTCCATGGACTTCATCACCAGAGTACCAAAGTCGACCAAGCAAAATGATGCCATCATGGTTGTGGTGGAAAAACTGAGTAAGTCTGCTCATTTCGTTCCTGTCAAATCAACTTGCAAGGCCATATATATTTCCAACATCTTCATGAAGAAGATATTTAGACTGCTTGGCATGCCCAAGGAAATTGTATCTGACCAAGATACCAAATTCACTTCAAGCTTTTGGAAATCCCTAATGGATGGTTTTGAGACAAAATTATTGTTCAACATAGCTTATCACACTCAAACTAATGGAAAAATAGAAAGAGTGAACCAAATAGTAGAAGACATGCTAAGGATGCATGTAATGCATCAACCTAATAAATGGGAAGACTACCTACCATTGGTAGAGTTTGCCTACAATAACGGTTATCAAGAATCCTTGAAGATGAGCCCTTTTGAAGCCCTCTATGGTAGACAATGCAAGATTTGAATTAGCTGGAGTAACCCAGTAGATAGAATTACAATCAGACCCAACATGTTGAAAGAAATGGAACAACAAGTGGCTCAGATAAGACAAAATCTAAAGATTTCTCAAGATAAATAGAAAAGTCTCACCGACAGAAAGAGGACTCCCAGAGAGTTCAAGACCAGATACCATGTCTATCTCAGAGTTAGACCCAGGAAGAGTTCCCTGAGAATGGGATCCTGTGAAAATTGGCACCTTGGTATTGTGGACCCTTTGATGTCTTAGATAAAGTGGGACCTGTAGCCTATAGGCTATCACTCCCTCCCTCTGTAAAGGCACATAATGTTTTTCATGTTTCATTATTGAAGAAATATGTACATGATGCTAATCATATAATTGACTGGTCTGTGATCTAGGTGGAGTTGGAGGGAGAATTATTTCCAGAACCCCAATGCATATTAGACAAGAAGAAAACCTCAATCAGGAACCGAACCATTGCACATGTCAAGGTGCAATGGAAACACTTTGGCCTAGATGAGGCTACGTGGGAAATGGAGGATTCCATGAGACATGCATATATGATTTTGTTTGCTCCTGTACATACATGTCATGTTGATAGGTAGAACATCGAGGACGATGTTCCTTTAAGGGAGAGGCAATTGTAACACCCTGTTTCCCCCAGTCTATAAATATAACTATATTGGCCAAGGAACTATGGAAAACCTAAAAGTGTGAATGTTTGATTTGATGGACCTTTGTACAAAAGGTCGATGAATGTAAATTCTATTATTTTAATAGAAAATGGTTACGTGCTGCATGACTTCTAAAAGAGAGGATGTGCTAAGAGAAAACCAAAAATGCTATGAAAGGTGGTGGAGGGGACCCAGAATGGTTGCATTAACCTCCACCAAACCAGTACCATGCTGGAATTAATTTCTCAGATCAGAACAACCCTCTGACCCAGGAATGAATTACAGTTGGGATGGTAGGTGGGAAGACCTCCTCAAGAGTTAATGAGGAGATGGGGTAGACTGCCTATCCGTAAGGCTTCCAGACTTGACCACAGACTGGGAATTCGAGCCACACACAATCTTGCTAAGGAAGGTAAGGAAGAAAGTGTGGTGGGCAGAGGAAGACCCGTGGAAAAATGCAGAGAGGAGAGCGGAAACTCTCAGGTCCGAGGAAGGAATGAAAGAGGAATAGTGAGTTTTGATCACAGAAAATAGAGATTGAGCTAGGAGAAGGAGACTAACCTTCTTCCTTATCTATTTTTGTATTGGGAGAAGGAGAGTAACCTTCATCCCTAACTTCCATTGAGATGGAAGTAAGAGATTGAATCTTAAAGCATCGTGGCTTAAGCTCAGGGGTGGCCAGTGATAAATCCATTGGGAGTGACTGAGCCTATGGTTGGGTGGAAACGAGCACCCCTTTCAGCAGTCACATCACACTCTATGGTTCTGTTAAGTGTTTTCTTTCCTTATGCTTTGAATTGTAAATAATGTATGCATGCGAGTATTTACATGTCTATAAAGGGTTCTTTCTCTGTATTAAATGATTAAGTTATGAGTATGCATTCATTCCCTTGAGAACCTATATTTATTCTTGAATTTCCATACGTCCCAGTTTAATAACTAGAAGGCATTTTCCCCATGAATTTACATCACCGTTCCAGAGTCAGAGAAAGCCTCTGGGCATAGCTACTGTTTTGGTAACTTCACAAGTAACTTTGCCTTGATTAAGAGCTTAAAGCTCTGCGAGTTGGGAAGGTGTTCCTTTCAGATCAGTAGTCTAGGATACTTTGAACTCGCACCTATTCCTTAACCAAAAACCCTACTAAGAGCGGGGATTATAGCCCAAGAGTTATATGAATATCCACGTGACCTAGGTCTAGGAACATTGGAGCTAGAGGCTCTGAGATGTCATATTGCAATATAGTCAAGTTGAACCCCACAATTGCTATGAACCGTCGATCTATGAATGAAGATCGAGGGTGGGGAATCACTGCAGAGCACGAAGGTGAAAACAGCGAACACGCTAGTTCGCAGCCCGCAATTCACCCTTGCCGTTGATATCGATGGACTGGACGATCAATGATCCTGGTTAGACTAGAATCAAGCGAGAACTTTCCAGATTGCGGAGGTCAAATTATCTGGTAAAGAGTACACATGTTGGGGACCCCCAATTTCTGTGAACCGTCGATCATCATTGACCTTCGATCTGAGTTCGACGCGTTCCCTAAAATGCAAGGAGCACCTGGGATGGAGAAATCTTCAAGGAGATCAAACTCAAAAGAGATAGCATTTTCAGGATTGAATAAAAAATCTAGGAGACGGGCCCGTAGGAGGAGCAAAGGTCGAATCCTTCAAGCACTTAGAAAATATTCTAAGTCAGAGTAAGTTAGAAGCTCAGGAGGAGGAGCGAAAATGGCCGTTGGATCACAATGCCAAGGATTGACAACCATCTGATCTAAGAAAGGTGCATGAACCTTATCACTTGGCACACGCAGGAGAAGGGAACTTACCAAAGTTTTGAAGTCTTGAAGTAATTTGAGGCCTTCCATCACCAGGAGGTGAATATGGACCACTAGATCCAGAGGGATACGTGGTGACGGATCGTAGACTCTGAAGGAATATGTTTGAGGGTTCTCAGTTGAAAGTTGAGATTCCTGAACCCCGAAGACCCGAAGTGAATCTGGACCGCCAGATCCAGAGGGACATGTGGTGATAGATCGTGGACTCCGGGGAAACCTGTGCGAAAGTTTTCAGTTGAGATCTGAGACTCCCAAAGTCTGAAGAGTCAGAGAGATGAAGTAAATCTCAATTGTCCAATCAGCTGGAGTGAATTTGAATTGTCAGATCGTCCGAAGTAAATATCAGGCGTCGGATCACCCGAAGTGAATTTGAGCCGTCAGAGTTCAGTAGAGACGTGGTGTGAATCTGTGGACTCTGGATAAAGTCCCGAAGTAATTCATAGCCGTTAGATTAAGAAGGGATGTGGCATGAATCTGTAGACTCGGGGTAAAGACCCAAAGCAATCCTTAATCGTCATATCTAGAGGACAGGTGGAACAAATCTGTGGACTCTGGGTAAAGGCCCAAAGTAATCCTTGATCATCAAATCAAGTGGACACGTGTCAATGTATTATAGCCTTCGAATAAAATCCATTGGGAAAAAGGGTGAGGTTTGAGATTTGAGATCTCAGAAGTCTGGAGACCCGAAGGAGATCTCGACCATTGATCAAGAAGAGGGCCACATGACCGTTGATCTAGTTGAAAGTTCAAACACGTGAAGTAGAAGCAGGGCCATTGATTAGGAGGACAAGTGTCCACAGATTGTCAAATCTAGAAGATTGATGTATGGAGGAAAGCAGGGTTTGAGATTTGAAAATTTCAAAGTCTGAAATCACGAAGGAGATCACATCCGTTGATTTAGGAGGGGCAGATTTGGTTCGTGGATTTGAAAAGGGTAGATATGAACCGTTAGTTCAGATAGTACCATCAATATCGGGAGATCGATGGTCCCATAGCATTGCGAGGATTAGAGGTTCACAAACTTTAAAAAGTTGAGGGTGGGCCACAATCCAAACCCCAGTTTTGGAGAAAGGACACGTGGAGGCTCGAGGAGAATTGCGGGCTGGAAAGTAGTTTGGTTTCAAACTGCCTTTGGCCATGCCCACAATTGTGTGTTTGCGTGAGGTCATTTCCCAAGATCACATCCGAGGAGGGGCCGAGAGAAAAGGGGCTAACGCCAACTCCGAGACTTCACTGAAGCGTGAAGGAGAAGGTCGCAGGTATCATAAGACCTGCACCAGAAGCCGAAAGGGCCTGTGTTTGATTAAGAGGTGAGACTATCAAGGTCTCTAAGTATTGTTTGACTTAGAGAATCGGAGAACCTTGATCGGAGGGTCGGGCTGAGTCCCAAACTTCCCAAATTAGGAATCGTAGAGGGAAATGATCTGTTCCTGTAAGGAGGACAATTTTTTTTATTTTCGCCCCATCGTGGGTGTGTTATAGAAAACTAGGAATTTATCCAAGGAACAAGGAGATATAGGATCCCATAGTGAAACTCATTCCTTAGAGGTTATAAAATAAAACCTCGAGATGAGAGAAAAAGGATCTAAAAATTTCCTAAGAGGGGTAGAGGGGTGTTGGGATGAGAATTTTAGGGATCAGTTTTAGGAACTGTGTTTGACAACATAGGTATTCAAACATAGGATGAACACCTTCAGTAACCACTCACACAACCAGATCAAAGATCAACACATTGATGTTTTGACGTGGTTAAAACCCTACGGGAAAACATCCACAACCCCAACCAACGTGACACACTTGGAGCAGTTTATTAATGCAAAAGAAAAAGATTACATAGAGATTTTACAAGAGAGTTTCTCACAATTTATCATCGACAAATGACCCTCCATGCTCTTTAAATAGAGATCATGGATCAATCAGGTGTTAAGACATGGATCAATGTAGTCATTAATATCGAGGAGAATATGAATTGTCGGATCACTCTATGTTGGGAACATATCATGACCGTCATATTTCCTAACTACAAATGCATACTAAAGAAACACACTAAAAAACATAGTTTTACCTAATGACACATTAGACCAAGTAGATCTTAACTAACTCCTAAGTGTCTATATATCCTAAAATCCCCCCTTAAGAACAACTTGGGATAGGATTGAAGTATTTACAATAGTGACACAATAGGAGAAGGAATGAGGCATTAGAGCCTATCCCCCCTTAATGAAAACTTCATGAACTCCTAACATATATCGAAGTTTGGAAAACTTTGCTTCGATAAGAGACTTTGTGAAAATGTCGACAACTTGATCTTCTGTAGTGAAAAAGAGCACCTCAATAACTTGATCATGAATGAGCTTTCTGATGAAGTGAAAGTGTAGCTAGATGTGTTTGTTGTGTTTATGTTGAACTGGGTCTTTGGCGAACTTGTTGGCACTATGATTGTCGCACCAAAGGATGGTTGGATGTTGATGCTAGAATCCAAACTCTAAAAGGATCTGTCAAAGCCACAAGGCTTCCTAACTTGCATTTACCATTGCTCGGTACTCTGCTTATGTTGAAGAAAGTGCAATAGAATGTTGTTTCTTATAGGCCCAAGTGACAGGTCCTGAACCAAGGTTGAAAACATAACCTACAGTAGACTTCCAATCATCAGGGTTATCAGCCCAATATGAATCAGTGAAACCCAACCAATAAAGGATCCCCCCATGAACTGTAATGTATCCCAAAATAAATTGTATCTCAAACATAGCAAAGTATCATTTTAGCTTCTTTACAATGGCCTTCATGGGGTGTTTGCATATAGCAGGAAACAATATCAACAACAAAGGAAAGATAAGTATGGGTGTGAGTCAAGTATAAGAGGCTACCAACTAACTAACGATACAAGGTAGCATCAAATTCAAGAGACGTACAGGTGGGAGAAAGATTGAATATAGACTATAAGGGATAAGAGAATGGTTTACAATCTTCCATTTGAAAGCGATGAATAAGGTCACAAGCATACTTAGACTGGGAAATAAAATTTCCTTCATTGGTTTTCAAAACTTGGAGGCCAAGGAAATAGTGCAAAAAACCTAAGTCTGTCATTTCAACTTTTTTCTTAAGGTTGGTTTTCACATGGTTTAAAATTTTTGAGTCACTACCAGTAAGGATAAGGCCATCAACATAGAGGACAAGGATTATGAGATGGATTCCTACCTTCTTGGTATATACATTAGGATCAAAATGGCATCTAGAAAATCCAGTGTCAATAAGAAAGATGTCCATTTTGGCATACCAAGCTCGGGGAGCTTGCTTAAGACCATAAAGAGATTTCTCAAGGCGACAAAAAAGGATAGAGTCATTTTGGACATAGCTAGAAGGTTGTTCCATGTATATTTATTCTTGCAAATCCCCATGAAAGAAGGCATATTTAACATCCATCTGATGGACCTCCCATTTTTGTGAGGCAGCAAAGGAAAGAACAAGGTGGATAGAATTCATTTTGCCTACAGAGGTAAATGTTTCATTATAGTCAATTCCTTAAAATTGGGAAAATCCTTTGGAAACTAACTGAGCCGTGTGTCTTTCAACACTTCCATCTGATGCATACTTAGTTCTATAGACCCATTTATATTTGATCAGTTTTCTTCCTTTTGGAAGAGGTACAAGATCCCAAGAATCATTTTCCATTAAAGAATGATACTCTTCATTCATTGTTGTATCCCAATCTCAATGACCTGAAGCTTCTGCAAATGTATCTAGATCATGAGTCTATGAAACTTGATCCAAAATAGAAGAGGCTTGCTAGAACTGAGAACATGTCTAACGTTGATCTAAAGGATCACCGACAAGATCACCAGTTGCTTCTCGTTTTGAACACATCTAGGAAGAGGTGGTGTTGGTGCTGGTTCAAGTTCAATGGACTCATTTGTAGGAAGGTGAGCAGGTGGAGGTGTATTTTTATCCTCATTGTCATCATCTGAAGAAGAAACCAGAATAGGAACAAAATAAGGAACAAATGTTGGCCCTGACCAAGTTTTGAGGAACACTTGGTCATATTTGACCATTTTTGGGACTTCAATAGCTTGTCAAAGATGGAGCACAGTGCGAAGTGAAAATCGTGGAAGCTAGACCCCTTTTTGGGTCCTTTTTGGGTTTTTGGGGATAATGTAATGGGATTGGGATGTCGGCCCATGGGTTTACCCATGTTTAGGCCTATTTTGTAAGTATATATAGATGTCTAGGCCATATAGAGAAGGAGGGGATGATATATCTATGTGATGTAGGCTAAGTGCCAAGGGTTGAATCTGTGTGATCAAGGCTTTGTGCATTTTGTGTAAGACTTGCAGAGCCGAGTGCAAGTCCCTGTGAGATACTATAGAAGGCTTTGTATTGTAGTGCAAGGAAGAAGGATCTAGCGAGCTGCACAAATCTTTTGTCCTATGCGAAGAGGGATTTGGATGGCTCTATGCTGTAACCTGGTTAACTGAAGCTAATAAAGAAGAAGACTTTGTGGATGTAGCCCTAGGGTGGGGGTGAACCATGGTAAATGTGTGTGTTGTGCTCTGTGCCTCGACCTGATGTGTTCGTCTCTTCCTTTGCTAAGTGCTTTGATGTGTTTAGATAGATCTATTTATTCTTTGTGCTTCTGAGATATGAATGAATATTAGATCTAGTATGTAAGATTCTTAGTGCTTGATCTACCGAATCTAATCTATCTTGTTGTGGCTAAGTGCTGAATTATCTTAGATCTAAGTGCATACTGCGATGCTCTGCGCTATCTGTAAAGTATCATGAGGGTTGAATATTGATGAATAATCTATGCTAGGTGATTGCTAAGTGTTATAATCACATATATGTGTCCCAAATGAGGTTGTAGACACCTAAGTCTTACAGCCACCCCTTCCTCTACCTCAGGTGAGACTTCATCTGCTTCACAGGTGTTGCCGAAAGGGTTGGTAGCTAGGGTTTTGTTGGTGTGCTATTGTGGCATTGAACCCTGGTTCTACCCCTGTGCCAACAAATGGTTCCTTTGCCGGGACCTGAAACTATGATTGCTGGGAACTGAGCAGAAGAAGATTTGTGCAAAGATTCGTCCTGAAATTGTGAAAGCTATGTGTGTGGATCTATGCCCTAGTGCGCAGTGATCCACTTGGTATGAAAAGCTCTATGCTGAAGAAGGAAGGACATATCTGAAGGAAAGAAGTTAGATCTACAAGAAAAGAGGTTGATACTGAAGAAAAGAAGTAAGATCTGTAAGCTCTGTGCTCTGATAAAGGTAAGAATAGTTAAAAGTTCCTAGATCTAGAAGCTTTATGCCCTATAGAAGTAAAAGAAATGAAATTTTTTGTTTCTAAAGTATGGATTTAGGTATGCTTGATAGATTTTGTCCTAGATTGAAAACCAGGGCATTATTAGATGAACGAACGTTTGATATGAATAGATCTTATAAGAATAATGAAAGATATGTTATACCTATGCATAGAAAGAATTTTTGGACTAACCAATGGATGTAGGATCCTAGAAAGAAATTTTTGCAGGCTAGCCATTATGACCCTAGAAAGAAGTATAAGAAAAGTTGGGGATCATTAAAGAGAAAGAGAGGATTAACTCTTTGTTACAGTTGCAGAAGACCAGGACATCTTGCTAAGGAATGCCCTGGGAGAAACCCTAGTTGCCTCTGTTGTAAGGCTATGGACCATGAAGTACTGGATTTCCCTAGAATGATTGCTAGACTTGAAAAGATGAATMTGGAGTAAGCAAACCCCGAAGGAGATCAAGAGACTAAGATTATTTAAGAACCCCAAAAAGAATAAGAGATTATGTTACTGAAAATGAAAGAAACTCTGAATGAACATAAAGATGCCAGTTTGTTAGAGATCTTCAAAGAAAAGGAGAAAATCGAAGTAAGAATAGGAGACTTCAACATTGACTGTGCTCTGGATGAGGGAACATAGATGAAAATTATGACAGAAAGTACTTGGGAAACCCTAGGGAGGCCTGCTATGGTTCCTTCACTAGGAAAAATAGGGTTGTTTAAAGGAAAAATGGTAACCCTATGTGGTAGGATTACCCAGATAGCTATGAGTACCCATGGAGCTTCGATAGAGAAAGAATTCGAAGTTATTAAATTTATTGAGAACCGTGCCCCATTTCCAGCTTTGTTAGGAAAGATCTAGATTGAAAAAGACCAGATCCAGAGAAAAGAAGAAAAGGAAGCCCTGGAACAGAAGAAGCAAGAACTCATGGAATTCATGACTAGAAGGATCGCCTACTCGATGGAAGAACAAGAGAATAGATCTAAGCTATTAAACACTAGGGACTTGGATGTCAAAGCTATAAGAGCATTAGAGGAACCACAAAAGATCGAAATACCTAATCCATATGATGCAAGAGTATTACCCTTGGATCTTAAGAAACAATCTCAGCATCACGAAGTGACTATGACGAGAGAAGATAAGAATCAGAAAGGAAAAAGGATGATCGAGATGAAGCTCACTAGGAAGAAAGCTAGAAATATAAGTAAGAAGAGAGCCAAGATCGAAAAGTTACAGAATATTCCAGAGGAAACTTCGCAGAAGGAAAAATCACAGGAATTGAGCTTCGTCGGGATATCAGAACTGTGACATATGGCACTTTGTCGTGGCGAAGCAATATAACCATTGGACCAATATAACTGTTCGACTTACACCCCGAATGGACAGAAAAGCATTAAAGGATCACCACCAGACCATTTGACCATGCCATAATGGATGGATCAACGTTCATGGAAGCTTCATACCTGTTGCAAGAAGACTGTTGATGAATTTCCTATTTAGCTCATCGCGCCATGCCCAAAGAACATTTTTTCCAACTGAAAAGTTGAAGCCTGCAGAACTAGTGATTGTCTACAGTGATCATTGCAAGCAGATTGTTCATCCTAGTGCAGTATTTTGAGATCATCGTGACCTTGATTATCTTTCCCGAGTGCGTATGTTCGACGAGCTCACTGCACTTGAGGAATCCATCACAGAGGTCCTTCTCGATTTAATGACTGAGAGAGTCATGTCGGAAAGAAGAATGTCCACCGGAGTCCAAGAATCATTGACGGGAGGAGTGCAAGCCTCCCCGTCGACTACTCGAGCTAACATAGAGAGAAGAACTAAGCATAAGGACGACATAGCCAACGCAAAGTTAGTGCCATCCATCCTACCAGCTTACATACCCCCTTTGAGTGGTGAGATTAACAAGGACAATGTCCCTAGAGACTTTGAATACACCCTAGTCATTGCATATCTACCGAAAGGAGTACACACCTACCGTGCAGATCAAGACAAGGTTACATTGTTGAAGTTTTGTGACTTCAACCTGGGGGATCGTAAAGTTTACAACATGCTCGCCTCGTATAAGTACTTGATGAGAACTAAGGTCAAGAATTCGAAGCTCATCCCTCAACAATGGACGACGAACCTTGTGCAGTATACTTTGCTCAACGTTATGAAAATACCACACTTCGGTAGACACCAGGAGGTGAATGCTTGTGTAAAATTGCTGCCATCAAGTTACCACGGAGGATACCTGTGGTTAGACCATCGCATAACTGTTGATTTTGTGTTGATCAATAGGATCACCGGGCTTAGCATGCAGGGCCCTGATCCCCATGAGTACTATCCTGGAAAGACCATAGACTGCGCTCTTGCGTAAAAGATCAAAGAATCCTATGGCGATGTTGAGAAAGGCGCAAGAGGTTACAAGGTAGCTTCTATTGAAAGTGGCATAGTGTGCCTTGCATGCCAACTGATTGTAGGGAAGTTGGTATGAAAGAATCGACCAACACAAGTATCTAGCTTTGTAGTTGACCTCGCAGGAAAGTGCGCAGAGGGACTACAGATGAATTGGGCGAAGTACCTGTTGAATCAACTGGAGATTAACTGTAGAGTAGCCCAGGATCAGGGGCATGAATTCCATTTTAGCTGGCTCCTGATACTGATCGCTTTTTTTGCATGGGAGATACCAGAAGGCACAACCTTCCTGGACCTTGACCCCTTTGATCCAATAGCCACAAAGTTCAGTACATTATGGTACTCGAATGACATGAGAAAGAAATGGAAAACGGATGTTGTTTTCCACGCATACTATAACCAATTGAAAGCAGCCATAAGGAGTGAACCTCACATAACCCCGAACACTTTACAGAGATTTTGAACTCTGATAAAGTTCAATGTGGATCGCCACTTTATATACCTAACCCCACGTGTCGATGAGCACTAGGAACAGATTCAGTCCTATTATAAGCTGACAGAAGAAGACCTGGAAGAGATCACCAAGGAATGGTCAGTGAACCTCCTTCTTTCAACAAACCCCACAGAAATGTCCAACATCGACAGCCCCGAAACTGCACAGGATACACCTGGGCCCAGTAAGACAAAGAAAGAAAAAATGACGAAGAAGACTGAAGAATTCCAGGATGTTGACAACCTATCTGAAAGGACGGCTTCCATTACACCAGATGAAGAAGGTGATGATGAAGAAGGTATAGAAACTCAGAAAGTTGAAGTACCACCACCTAGGGATGAAGAAGACTCATCGAAGAAAAGGAAGGTCTCACCTCTGAAATATTACTCCAGAAAGAAACCAAGAACTCCCGTAACCAAGATGCGAACTACCCTCACATTGGATGACTTTGATTTCATTGTTGCAACGGTCAATGATGCTTCAAAGGAAATCATAGAGAAGTAGGAGGTGAAGCAGGAACAAATGTATAGCCAAATTGAGATCACGCTCCAAGGAGTACATCAAGCACTCTAGTCTAGCCGAAAAATCTCTACTGCACCTCTGCCAGAAGGAACAACAGAAGTGGGAGATGAATCAGTTCAGCTCTGAAAGATTGCTGATACAGTCAAAGTATGCCTTCGACATGCTCAGGAAGAAAAAGTGCAGGCCACCCAGGCCCTAAAGAAAGCACAGGAGGAAATTATTGAACAACGACAAGCTGTGCAACAAGAGAAGAATGCTCTCCAAGAAAAATTTGAAGAAGACAGAGCGAATATCCAAAAAGAGAAAGAACAACTACTCACAAAGTGGATAGGAATTGAAGAAGCAGTCAACAAAGCATTTCACTCTATGACCCTCTTAGAGCAGAAGGCCGAAGAGCCCATAGAGTGCCAAGTGACTAGCTGAAGTTATTCAACAATTTCAACAAAGGGTCATGGAATTAGAGCTTCAAACCATACCACAGACTCCACAAGAAGTGCGCGACCAACGAGAATTGAATGCTTAAAGCACAGTCGAGAGGATTAAAACACTTGCTGTAGAATGTAAACAACTAAGTAGCAGAATCACGCAGATATATGAACAACTATCTGAAGACCTAGAGTTGAAGAAACTGGAGTCCCAACTCCAGGAAGAAAAGAAGCACGCAGATACAGTACAGGTGCACCTCAAGCTCCTGTCACCCATCGAGAGGGTGAAGAGATCCCAGGAACAACGTGCTGCCCAACAACTCATTCTTACCATGTAGAATAGAGTGATGTAAGTCACTCATAAACTCCAACCGAACTAGGAGGCGACCTACCTACTATTTGAAGAAATTGAAGGCCAAGGAACACTCCTAGAACAAGTAGTTGTTACAGTCAAGAAGCAACTGGAAGGACCCATCAACGAAGAAGTTGTTCAGGAATTCGCTGAGAAAGAAGCAGTAGCGCAGAGACAATTCGAAGCAGCTCGAGCCAAGCTCAAGACCTTTGAGGCAAAGTTTCCCAGACCTGAGTGACTCGGGATGAGTCACAGGTGAGTGTTGGGGGCCTGTTGGCCCTGACCAAGTTTTGAGGAACACTTGGTCATATTTGACCTTTTTTGAGACTTCAATACCTTGTCAAATATGGAGCGCAACGCGAAGTGGAAATCGTGGAAGCTAGACCTCTTTTTGGGTCCTTTTTGGGTTTTTGGGGATAATGTAATGGGATTGGGATGTCATACCATGGGTTTACCCATGTTTAGGCCTATTTTTTTTATGTATATATAGATGTCTAGGCCATATAGAGAAGGAGGGGATGATATATCTATGTGATGTAGGCTAAGTTCCAAGGGTTGAATCTGTTTGATCAAGACTTTGTGCATTTTGTGTAAGACTTGCAGAGCCGAGTGCAAGTCCCTGTGAGAGACTGTAGAAGGCTTTGTGGTGTAGTGCAAGGAAGACGGATCTAGCGAGCTTTGCAGATCTTCTGTTCTATGTGAAGAGGTATTTGGATGGATTTGTGTTGTAACCTAGTTAACTGATGCTAATAAAGAAGAAGACTTTGTGGATGTAGCCCCAGGGTGGGGGTGAACCACGGTAAATGTGTGTGTTGTGCTGTATGCCTCGAACTGATGTGTTCATCTCTTCCTTTGATAAGTGCTTTGATGTGTTTATATAGATCTATTTATGCTTTGTTCTTCTGAGATATGAATGAATATTAGATCTGGTATGTAATATGCTTAGTGCTTGATCTGCCAAATCTAATCTATCTTGTTGTGGCTAAGTGCTGAATTATCTTAGATCTAAGTACATACTGCGATGCTCTGTGCTGTCTGCAAAGTATCATGAGGGTTGAATATTGATGAATAAACTATGCTAGGTGATTTGTAAGTGTTTTAATCACAGATCTGTGTCCCAACTAAGGTTGCAAACACCTGAGTCTTGCAACCACCCTTGCCTCTACCTTGGGTGAGACTTCATCTGCTTCGCAGGTGTTGATGAAAGAGATGGTAGCTAGGGTTTTGTTGGTGCATTGTTGTAGTGTTGAACTCTGGGTCTGCCCCTGTGCCAACAACAAACATTGAAGATTGGTCGCAAGCCGAAGAAGGCACAATCGTCTAATTAGGCTCATAGGCCAAGATATTTTCATCAAATTTAACATCTCTTCTAATAATAATTTCATCAAAATGTGATTGAAGAAGTCTATAACCTTTGGCATCTTCATAATAACCAAAAAATATACACTTCTCACTTTTAGGCTGCAATGCTTTCCTTTTCCCATTAGGAATATGAGCCCATGCTATTCTTCCAAATACACGGAGGTGACTTACATCTGGTTTAATTTTAGTTCATGCTTCTTCTGGTGTCACTTTTAAGAGCCTTTTTGGTAGTGTGATTTACTATGTAATTTTCACAGTTGATGGCTTATGCCCAATACTTTAGACTTAATCCCTTAGATTGGATCATACAATTAGCCATTTCTTTTAATGCGTGGTTCTTTCTCTCAACAACACCATTTTCTTGTGGTGTATATGGAACAATATGTTGCATTTGGATGCCCTATGTAGTGCAGTAACTTGTAAAATCACCGTTCACATATTCACATCCATTATCTATTCTTAACCTTTGAATTTGATGTCCAAATTGTTTTTCTACAAGGGCCTTGTAGGCCAGAAACTTGTCACAAAATTTTCTCTTAAATTTTAATAAGTAAACCCAAGTACGTCTAGAAAAGTCATCAATGAAAGTTAAGAAATACTTGCACCCAGAAAAAGGAGAAGAAAGTGGACCACACAAGTCGTTGTGAACAAGTTGCAAAGGGACCGAGGTGTGCCAAGAGGAACGTTTTTCAAAACTATCCCGATGATGTTTGTCGAGAACACAACCGACACAAACACCATCTCTGCATGAAACAATAGGAATACTGGTCACCATCTATTGATTACATGGTTGTTGCAATGAGCAATAGTTTAGATGATCAAACTGCTCATGCCCAAGTTTTCTCAAGTCATTGCTATAAGCAGCAAAAACTAATGGAAAATATGATGACCCAAAGTTGTCAAACTTGTACAACCTGGTAATATCATCAGCAATTCCAGTTGCAAGAACATGCTTAGTGTATTTTAGATCCTTGATTACAAATTGGTGAGGTGAAAACTCTACGGTTTTACCATCACATGAATGAGTGATTTGATATATTGATAGAAGGTTACAAGAAAGACTCATAACACATAAGACAACATTGAAATGACCATTATCTACTTGAACTATTCTAGATCCTACAACACTAAGAGATCTATCATCACCAACAAATATTTTCTTGGTGTTACATTCATTTAGAGAAGAAAATATGTCTTTATCCTTCGCCATATGATAAGATGCTTTAGAATCAATAATCCACTCATCAGAAGTAGAAGTAGAAGTTGCATTGAAGGAGAAACCAGAAGTAGAAAGTGCATGTCCATGAGAAGAATAAGAAGAAGTAGAATCAGTATTGATGTTGTGCTTCTTCATCGTTGCTTCTAAAGCTGCCATCTTCTTGAAACATTTGGAATCATCATGACCATCTTTATCACAAAAGTTGCAATGCCTGTCAATATTCTTATTTTTAGATTTTTCTCCTTTGTCACCATTAGGAGTTGTAGCTGTCTAAGTGGGTTTGGGACCCTTATGTTGCTTGTTGTTGTGGCGAGGATGTCGCTTCTTTGGATTCTTTGGTTTAGATTTCTACTGGGAAACCAAGGCTTTCTTGTAGGTACCTGTAGTGTTGATCACTCCAAGTTGTACAATCTTATCTTTCTCTCTAATCAAATGGTCACAAAACAAATCGAGAGTGGGTTTTTGATAAGATTTCCCTAGAGCCTCTCGCATGGCATAAAATGTAGATACAAACACAAAATACTCACTACCTAGCTTAGAAAGAATAATATAGATTCAATGCTCTTCCTACATCTTTATCTCACATTCTTGACATAAAATTCTAAGTGTTTTAAACTTAGATAGATAGTCTTCAATGCAAGAAAAATACTTTGGACTTAAATTCAATATTTGATTTTCTAACTGATGTGCTCGAATAATATTGTGTTTACCAAACACATATTCAATATTTTCTCAAGCTTCATCGGGGTCATCAATTTCTTGAAGGTGAAACCTTAAATAAGGAGATATGGACATTCCGATCATTCCACATGCTTCGCCACTCCTATTATCCCATTTGACTTTCTTATCAACATCAGTGGGTTCTTTTTCCTTTCCCAAGGTAATCTGGTACAAGCCTTTACTTCTTAATAAATCCTAAATATGAGATTTCCATTGGAAGTAGTTGGTGTTGGTAATCAAAAGATTACTAGAAGAAGCCATATTAAATATGCAGATAATATAGATTTAAAAATTAAAACCGATGATCTGGATGGAAATATATTGAAAAGTTAGGCAGTTTAAAAAAATGGCACTGAAAATAAACTTATGATGTGAAAGTTATGCTCTTTAAAAAAAAAAGGCATAAACGGTAACCAAAGAACCATGTGGTGCTGATACCCCTCCAAATAACCTCACTTTTACAAATATTTTTTTTTATGAAGTGACCCACTTTTATAAAAAGAACCGGGGATCACTTTTGCAATGAAGTTACTTTATAAAAGAAAGTTGCATGCAAAATAAATAACTCAAAAATAAAATATTAAAGCTACTTGTAGTGATTAACTTTTTGTTAACAACCAAATATCAATATAACATATAAAAACCTCAGAATAAGTACTCAACGGCTTGAAAAAGAGAGAATTTCAGGTAATAAGCCTCTTCGAGGAGGAAACCTCCTTATACCCCACATAAATTTACAAATACAATATGATTCCAAATGAAAATGTCTCCTTGGTATATATAGGATACTAGGAGGTACAATTACAACTAATGGACTCAAGCCGACATAAATAAAATAACATTACTAATGTAATATGCCCCAATTATGGGGTAATGAGCCACTATTTAAGGCTTAACATGCCCCTCCCCTTGATACAAGTGTTGTCCGCAATTCTTGAGTAAGTATGGATGCTTCTGTATAAAAGACTCATCTTCCCAAGTGGAATATTTAGCCGGTAATTTCCTCCATTTAATGAAATACTCTAAAATGGATCTATTCCTCAGCTGGCGAATTCTTGTGTCAGTGATGGATTCATGCTCCAATATGATTTTTCCTTCCTCGTCAAGTTCTGGAAATATAGTTTGAACTGATATCTTGTCACCTATAACCTTATTTAAGCATGAAACATGGAAAACTGAGTGTACTCGTGAAGATGCAGGCAACTCCAATTTGTATGCCATAGTACCAATATTTTGCAACACCTTATAAGGTCCATAGTACTTTGGTGATAATTTATTATCCTTCTTGGATTGCTTGAGGGACATATGTTTGTATGGTTGTAGTCTTAAAAACACCCAATCCACTACTTCAAAACTTCTTTCACTACGATGTTGATATGCTTGTTGTTTCACGCGATTATGTGCCATGGTCAGGCTGTCCTTTAAGATTTTGAGAACTTGTTGTTGATGCTCGATGTGAT
>JASDQU010102633.1:223977-268600 GCA_032191745.1 Picea mariana
TATAACACATACCCAACAATAAATTCAAGAAGCAGAGTAAGTGGGAGAAGCATGGACATAGCAAGGAAGGCCAACCTCAAGAGAGTCAGTCTTAGATGCAGGAAAAGAAGGGTAACATGAAGTCTAAGAAAGATACCAGCAAGTGGTGTGAGTTCCACAATGACCCTTGGCACAACACTGATGATTGTCGCTCAATACAGTCATTGGTGGCCAAGCTCAAAGACAAAGAGTCAAACCCCGACTTGGACCCTGATTCAGAAAAAATAAAAGGAGACAGATCATTGATGAAAAACCCATTGCTATTGTCGCAACTGCAACAATCCAACCAGAAGAGGATCCTGAGGAGGGGGATCGACTCTTCCATTCACAGATGTGGGTGAAGGGGATCCCAATGCATTTTATTATTGATAGTGGCAGCCAAAATAACATCATCTTAGTAGAGGTTTTCAAGTAGTTGGATTTTCCATCAGCACCACACCCGCAACGATACAACATCGGGTGGCTTTGCCAGGGTCAAGATCTTTGTGTCAGCCAACAGTGTCACCTATCCTACGACATCAATCCCTCCAAGGATGAGGTATTGTGTGATGTTTCCCCACTAGAAGTCTGTGATGTTCTATTAGGCCAACCATATATGTGGAGGCACCATACTATTTATGAGTCTTGACTCCGTAGCATCATTGTTACTTTGGGGGGTCAGCTATACCGGATACCATAGGTACTTTCGACTATTGTCCCTCCAAAACAATGCCACAAAGTAATCTCTCATATTGCAAAGTTTAGCCTCTTCACAATCATATCAGAAGGTGAACAAAAGGACACTGCAACCACTACGGCCTCAGCCCAAGACCTTTCTATCCAAAAAAATAAGATCGAAAAGATTGTAGACGACTACCAAGATGTTATTGCTGCACCTACGGGGGTGCCTCCACATTGTCCATTCAAGCAAGGTTATAACATAACCATTCATACTCTTCATGTTGCATCTTCACCGACAGATTCCTCCCACACTTAGGTAGATCATGCAACTAGATTGTTTGAATGAATCCAACCCCTCCAACAACATGTTCATGACATCCTTCAACAAGATAAGTAGAATAACTTCTTCAGCAAGGAACACAATGCACCAAGCTTCAGATTTAGCAGAAGTCTCCCCGTCTCGTAAGGGAACTTGATGCAATGGGGACCATTGCTTCCTAAAGGGGGATGAATGATCCAGATGGATCTCAGTGGCCATCCACCTCTTCCACTGAGTCACCATTTTGAGCCTGTGGTTTTGATAAACCATGATATTCACCCTTTTAATGGGGAATGGAATGGAATGTAATGTCATCTTCATTTTTTAATTACAGACATCATTTAATGATTTCCTAGTGGTCTTATGTACATGCCTACAACATAGCGTTAATGCATCAGATCCCATTAGAACTCCATAGTTAAGCCCGCTTAGGCTAGAGTAGTACTGGGATGGGTAACCACCCGGGAAGTCCTACTATTTTACATGCCTATGGCATTTTATAAACTTAGTTCGATTTATCCCACATGCATCATGGGAATTGTTCCCCTCTCACTCTCTCATATATATTTGAGGTGAAGGAGGCCTTTTAAGCATGCAATGGAGTGTGATGTAAAGCTTCTTATGAATGAAGCATAGCCGACATCTCTTTCTTTTTAGAGATAAGCTACCCCATTTTTCCAGTTTGTGTTCTACAATGTTTTTCTATCTTATTCAGTAATAGAAGTTGGGTTTCACTATATTTCTGTGTTCTCTTCTATATTTTTGTGTATTTCATTGTTATATCTCAATTATATTTCTTCCTTCATGTCGTTCTCTTATATTTCTTCCTTCATGTCATTCTCAAAATAATCTGGATCAAAAAATCAATTGAAGAAGAAATTAATAAAGACTGTCCATGGGCATACTTTGATGGTGCTTCTTAGGGGACCCTCCGGGGGTGGGGCAGGAGGATTCTTCATCTATCTATGACCCATAGCATATCTTTTGAAGCTGGAGTTGGACAAGGTACATATAATTTATGTGAACTATTGGTGCTTAAGTTGGTCTTGATGTTGGCCCAAGAACATGGAGTAATACATATACAAATATTTGGGGATTCTATCCTTGTAATAAAGTGGATGAGACATGAGTCAACCCTAATAAATTTCACTCTCTATCCTTTGTTTCTTGATGTATGGTCCTTGCAACTAGCCTTCACTCATATTTATTATGCACATGTCTATAGGGATAGGAATGGGATAGTAGATGTATTATCAAAAGCAAGTATCAAGTTGGAACAAGGAGTCTAGAAAGTCTTAGAGGATCAACAAGGGGGGGAAAATTGAATACATTCATGATCCTTRGCTGTAAATTTACACTCTCTWWTTCAGTTATGTGCTTTTCTTTCTGAGTTTATCTCCTGGATGATGCATAAAACATACAGGGATTGATAGCTTGTACTTTTTTGCTRATAAAAAAAGGATATAATTATGGGAGGAAGCAACTTTTTGAGGGAAAAGGTTCATGTCATTTTGGTGCAAATGTTAGTTTTTTTTTTATGCAAGGGGCTTGTTGTTGGTATTTTCTATAGAACCTATGAGGAAAGATATGAATGCTTTATGACATCTATCAAATGTAATTATGTTTCCATAAATAAAATTACTGTGATTTTTTTCCTTGGAAAATGAAGGTAAGGTATGTGGTCATTTTAAGTTTTATGCACTTATGTTACTTATTCAATCAATAAGGTAGCGATTAAGGGTGTTCTTAAGAAATAAGTTAATTTTGTAGTAAATAAATCATTTTTTTTTATCACAATTTGATAAGAATCTAATAGAAATTCTAGGCAAGATCAAAGTTCTACTATAATCCAAAACTCATACATGATAAACCAACACTCTTAGGGGTTTTGCCCAATTCTAAATTGATTCAAATGATAAAAAATTTCAAATCGATAGAAACTCTAACTTTCTATGTTGTCAAATTCTCACAATCGAAGAAAACAATTTTCATAATATTACATGGCTCCTCTTCTTAAATCATTTGAAATCACTTTACAAATTTTCAAGAAATTTTTTTAGTACCCATAAATCATTTGAAATTACATTACAAATTTTCAAGAACAATTTTTGGTACCCATAAAACCACATTAAATGTTTAATAAAGAAGTTTTAATTAAAATGTCTTAGCTATGAAGTAGGTGTTTGCATTTATATTGAACTTTGTAGATGAAATGAAGTCAAAATTAAAACTAAAGTTTTATTTACAAATCTTATAAAATTTACAAGAAAATAAAATTTTTTAAAAAATTGTGTGATCATATAAATTTTAAGTAATGAATAATTATAAATTTTAGATGATGATGATGATGATGATTAACTTTTACTAAGATTGAATTGGTCTATTGAACTTTAAAAGGATAAGCGATTACTTATGATTCTTTAGAATTTTGTTTCTATGCTCTAAAAACATTAAAATAAGCTTTCCAAGATCACCATACTTTTATTAAGTTAAGATTAAAAGAAATATTAAATTTAGTTTTGAAAATTAGTTTAAATTGTCATGATTTATGATGTAGATGTAAGATATCAAAAAATTCCTTGAGCCGAGCCAAGCCACGCCACATACCATTTTTGGAAAATATCGTCACTTGCCATTTTAACAATTATCGCCACTTGTGAATACGGTTGGGCAAAGCAATGGGAAGATATTTTTTATTATATTTTGATTGCCCGAGATACTTCTGACTTTTCTATAAAATGAACCCTGGAGGCAGAAATGGAGATCAAAGCGATTTTTCTTCAAATACCTTTCTCCAGATTTTCCTGTGTGGATATCCTGTTTCCATCGTTAAGAACGCAAGATCCTTATCATGGCGAATTTGGCTACAGCGGAATTATGCGACACGTACCAAAATCATATCACAGACGGAGGCGTGAGGGTGTTGCAACCCATATTCCAAAGTTATGGAAGGAGAAAATCCTTCTGTGGGCCTGTTGCAACCCTCAAAGTATTCGAAGATAACGTGATAGTGAGGGAAATGATTGAAGAACAAGGGAAGGGAAGAGTGCTCGTCGTAGACGGAGGAGGAAGCTTCAGATGCGCTCTGCTCGGTGGAAATTTGGCAATGATGGCTCAGAATAATGGATGGAATGGGGTTATTGTTAATGGGTGTATTAGGGATGTTGATGAGATTAACAGGTGCGATATTGGAGTGAGAGCCCTGGCAACCCATCCACTGAAATCGAACAAGAAAGGGGCTGGAGACAAGAATGGCGTGGTGTTTATCGGTGGCACCAGAATTGCCCATGGGGAATGGTGCTGTGCAGACAGCGATGGCGTCATCATCTCACCAACAGAGCTTTCTCTGTGATAGGTTGGATCTTTTCATCTCAGTAAAAAATTAATTAATGAAGTAGTTTATGTAATGTTGGTTAACTTGGGATGGAGTTTCGTTAATGTTTTTGTTATCTCTGTTGTGGTTTATGTTAGCCCTAGCTCTGCACAGTGTAAGGGATTTTGGGAAGATATCCAAGTTATTGAAAAGGGTAGTTTCAATTAGCAAAGAATGTTGTGTATTGGAGATTTTAAGCTAAGTAAGCAAGTAGAAGACACTGATCTTTGGATGAGTGTGATTCAATAATCTGAGAAGAGAAGCTTTCCTTCTTAAGGTATAAATTCCATTTTCATCATGTCTTTCTGGGATTTGAATATACATCTCTGTTATGGGATTCAAATATACATCTATGTAATAAGAATGAATTTGGGTCTTAACCGATTGACCACATAGGAACCTGTTTTGGTCTATGGTACTATTTTGTCACTTTATAATTTCAAATGGATGTGTGATCTTGTTCCACAATTTCAAAAGGATGTTTGATCTTATTCCATAGATCCATATGAATATGGATGGTCTCCTATTTCTTATATTTGAATCTTTGGACCAGCTTCCATCTTGAAAATGGATGGTCTCATATTTCTTATATTTGGAATTTAGGATAAGGTTCTCACTAAAAATTGTGAAACAGATGGTTTCTTATAATAAAAATTGATGGTTTCATAATTTTTTATATTTGGAACTCATGACAAACTTCTCACTGTAAAACGTTTCAAGTGGATATCTGATTTTGTTTGATGAATTCTCTGGTTTCATATTTCTTACAAGTGGATATCTGATTTTGTTTGATGAATTCTCTGGTTTCATATTTCTTATATTTGGAACTCATGAGAAGCTTCTCACTGGAAAATGTTTCAAATGGATATCTGATTTTGTTCCATAAATTCTTTATGGAAATGGATGATCTCCTCTTCTTATATTCAGAACTCAAGTCTTCGTATATTCAGAACTCACGACAAGCTTTTCACTAGGTCAAACATCAATTCATACTATAAAAAACAAGATGATATCCTAGCTTCTAAGTAGGTCAAAAATCAATTCATGCTCGCAAACAAGATGATCTATTTCACTAGGTCAAACATCAATTCATACTATCAAAAACATTTCACTAGGTCAAACATCAATTCATACTATAAAAAACAAGATGATCTCCTAACTTCTAAGTAGGTCAAAAATCAATTCATGCTCGCAAACAAGATGATCTCCTATTTCTATGGGCATTCGAGTTTATCTACTAGATCCTTGTGGAAATTGATGGTATTCTATTTTTATATGCGAAAGTGAGAAGACAAGCTTTTCACGAGGTAAAAAAATCAATTTAATAATTTTAAAAATAATCTAATTTTAATAATTTAATTTACATTATAAGGTTATCTAATTTTAATAATTTAATTTTAAGATAATGTAATTTAATTTAGATTATAAGATCATCTAATTTTAATAACTTAATTTTAAGATGATATAATTTAATTTAGATTATAAAGTCATAATACATCAATTTAAATTATAAGATTACAAAGACATTATTATAAAATTATGAAGACACCAAATTGATTTACATTATAAAATTATGAAGACACCAAAATGTATAAGCTATCTACTTAATATTTACATTTCACTATTAAAATTTTATTTATTTATTTTTATGGTATCATAGATTTTCTCACCTTTCCCTATATAATGGTAATGGTATCCTATTCCTAATAATAATGGTATCCTATTTCTTTTACACAATTCAAACTTATCACTAGATCAAAAATCAATTCATCATAAAGTTTCTTTTATTAATTTTTATGATACCATATATTCCCTCACTATTCATTATGATAATGTATGGTATACTATTTTTTTACTATTAGGATAATGAATGGTATCCTATTTTTCTACCATTCTTAATGGATGCTATCCTATTTCTTTTACTCAATTCAAACTTGTCATTAGGTCAAAAATCAATTCATAATTCATACCATGACAAACAAGATGCTAATTCATAAAGTTTCTCTTATTTATTTTTTATGATACCATATATTCCCTCACTATTCCTTATAATAATGGATGGTATCCTATTTCTTTACCATTAAGATAATGGATGGTATCATATTTATTTACCATTCCTAATGGTAATGGATATTTTTTATGATACCATATATTCCCTCACTGTTTCCTATAATAATGGATAGTATCCTATTTCTTTACCATTAGAATAATGGATGATATCATATTTATTTACCATTCCTCATTCCTAATGGTAATGGATGGTGTTATCACCATAACAATTATACATGAAATACGAGTTTTAGATTTAGCGGAGGATTAAAGCAGTCTAGAGAAATGGCGCGATTTGGAGGACCAGGTCACATATGGCGGCATATGGACAAATATAGCGGAGGCGCGAAAGGAAAGACTGGGAATACCGTAGATTTTGAAGTGGCCCAGATCAACGACCGAGACCCATATCGGGCGGAAAAATAGCACGAAGTTTAATTATGTAAAGGCGGGCCAGGGAAAACTACCGTGGTTTCACTCGTGGACGCGTGGCGCCCTTAGAGGCACATTGGGGCAAAAAATGGTCTACCTAAAACCAATTTCTCCAATCCCCGATGTCACGTGTAGAAAAATCATTCGATATGTGTCATTCCCATAGATCACATACGAAAAGGGAAGAGTTAACGACTTATTCAGTCACATCAATACCGTTGCTCAAGTACTTTACGTCGTGCAACGTCAGGTAAGCGCCGCTAGAAGGACGATCTAGAGGCTAATCATTTTGAAGCTGACAATTGAGTGTGATGGGCTGTAATTCGGACAAGTACTGTCGTCAGTAGTCTATGATTAAAAAATCGATGAATATCACTCTTTAAAATATGGATGGCGTTATTATGCTTCGGGCAATCAATGCTTCATTCATAAGTAGAGTAATCTCAAATTGGATTAACTTCCTAAGTTCTGTGAAGTTAAGGAAGACGAAAATCGTGTTTTCTGCAAAACCAGGAGACGTGGACCAGGTCGATCAAACAACATCCAATGAAACCGGATTTTCGACTAACATGGAAAATCCATCAATGAGTAAGAAAGAGAAGTCGATCGCACAGATACTAGCAACCAAATTCCATACTGACCCTGCGACATAACCAAAATCAGAGGTTAGACTAAATCCTATCATGAGGGATTTAATCATCAACAGACATGTGGAGAAACACTACAAACGAGAAGAAAAGGGGAAGCAGAGCAAGCGACAAAAGACATGAGTCGGAGCTGAGGTGGTCGAAAGAGTTGGGGAAAATCAACGAGTTTGGTTGAACACTCTGAAAGAAGAAATCTCCAAGCTGGAATAAGTTCTCATGTTGAAATGAGTACATTTCAAAAAATTTTGGACATATGGCGTTCAATGAAAAAGCCTCAGATATGTCAGACCTGTTTAGCTGTGATGCATTACTCTTTTGTGTAACCGATCTCTATCTTTAGACTGTGGGGAAGTTGAGTCGTTTGGAATCTCGCATGTAAATTTTCTATATATATTATTCCTAGGATAAAGAGAAGAAGGAGGAAAGGGGGCTTGCCCTCGTTGTAGGTAGACTTTGTAAAATCATGGAGCTAAACTGAATATATGATGCATAAGCAATTTTCGAACTGTTTATGAAAAGATTCTAAACGACTGTGATATGTGTTCTGTCTTCTTTCATAGTGCGTGTTTCCAGTGTATTTAAAATTCCATTTGCAATTTCCTCTTTTAAATTGGAGAGTTAAAAGTCTGGAATTTGTCTGATGATGCTCTAGACTTAGAAATTTAAATTCATGTGATTCTCTTCTCAACTGTTTCAGAATTCATTTTAATACGCTCTGAAACAGTTACGTGTTTTTCTTTTCTTCTTTTTCCATGCAAATTTCAATTTGAAATCTCAGACTCATTGCCTCACTTAGCCTTTCTCCTATAGACAGTTCTAATGACCTGCCAGTTCTTTATTCATTTCTGACTCCATAGCCCAAATGTCACCCCATTTCTTCAACAAATTTATAATACCCTCACCCCAAG
The DNA here is from genome assembly GCA_032191745.1 of Picea mariana. NCBI lineage: Eukaryota > Viridiplantae > Streptophyta > Pinopsida > Pinales > Pinaceae > Picea > Picea mariana. Next base: position 232,405 of record JASDQU010102633.1, read on the forward strand.
ACAAACAAAATCTAGCCAATGATTTCCAAAGAAATATCAAGTGACACAAGAGATCCCTCTCTAAGTTGAGCAGGCTAGTGCCCAACTCTAAAGTAGGTTGAAACAATTACCTCTGTCGTTTGTCTATCAGCCGGACAAAATTTACAGAGTGCTAACATTCTGGCGTCGCTGTCGGGGATGAAATTGAAAAATCTTCCCTAGGAAAGAACGACATGGTTGAATTCTAAGGTCTGAGAGCAGCCAACACTTAGGCACATACTGGCTGTATTCCTGTTCTGGCGACTCCACACATCAAAAATCAGTTTGAAGGTGATTCCATTGGTAGAAGAATCCAGAAATTCAAATCTTCAATGGCGACTCCACTCTCAATGCATAATCCAGCTTCCAAAACATTATTGGTGACTCCACTCAAGCTTCAAATATTGTTCATAGACTCCACTTGAATATGAGATCCCTTAATAGAGGTATGAAAAAATATTATGGAAGAAAACAAGTACTTAAACTTGGATTTTTTCCAAGGCATTTTATTGTTTGTTATAAGTCGCCTCTGGTCCTTCCTTGAACATGTCAAACACATTTTTCTTTACCTGCTACATTCTAATGATGATCATGAGAATCTTGCAATTGTATATCCTCCTTTTAAAGTTGCACATGCATATCCTCACTATGTCACTGATTTTGATAAAAATATCCCATCTAAGCCATGTGATAACCATGACCAAGTTGATAAACCGCATGAAGCCAAGGCTGATATTTCATCTGATGTACCTGATCCAACTTCCTCCAAGATCCAACGTAGATAAATACCCTTGAAGCTACCCCAAGTCCTCCACAATTTCCCTCCAAAGTACTATGAGTGCTTACCTGTGTTTGACGAGGAACCTGATGCCATCTTAGCTGAAAAACACATCCAAGGGTTTGAGCATTTTATAGATTTGTTTGAGATTTATCATGAGGATGTTTGTATGAGAGCGTTCTCTCAATCCTTAAAGGGTGATACCAAAGACTGGTTTAAACATTTGCAGCCAAAGACAATTAGCTCATGGAAGGAATTGAAGAATGTCTTTTTAAAGTTTTGGGGCAGGAATAAATCTTTGGATCAACAACTTACAGAGTTCTATGCTTTAAAAAGTCAGAGCAATGAAACTATTTTTACATTCAGCAGGAGGTTTTCCAGTATTTAATACAATTTGTCCAAAGAAATTCAACCCACTGAAGCTGCTTCCATGCTCCATTATGCAACTACTCTTAACCCAGATTTGTCTTTCCTCTTGATGGAAAGAAGACCTGAGTCCTTACAACAAATGTTTAATGATGCTCAGGACATTCAACACAACATCCAAGCATGTAAACAGACCCAAAATGAGAGGTTGAATGCTCAAGAACATGAAAGTGAATATGAACATAAAATAGTTGATTGGAATCTTGAGCATAGAATTGACAATATCATAGGTCCTCTTGAAGTTTTCAATGCTCATGATTTTACAAAAAATTGTATTCCACTTGTTGAAAGAAGAGGCATTGATTTAGCCTCTGATCCATCCAATGATAAGCAGGGGGCTGATTGTTTTATGTATTCGTTTGTAGGCAGTCAAGAAGATGAATTTGCAAATCAGTCTGTTAAAGAGCAGGTTGATGTTCCGAGTTTGTTTTTGTTGGATGACATCACATATATTGCTGATTTGCCTATATATGATGAATATGATGATGACTATGAGGCTGAATTCCTAGAACAACCAACTGCATGTTCTCTATTAGAAAATATTCCTTTTCAGCAGTATAGTGAGAGCAATCAGCCTACATATCACAGTTACAAAGAAGAAAATACTGAATCGACTGAAGGAAATTCTTTACCTTTATGCTTTTCTTCATTCAAATTGTTGAAAGAAAATCCTAAGATCATCATTGAAGTAAAGGAATGGGTGTTGACGACAAACCACACTAATTCACTGGAACAAATTGGCAAGATATTGTAGCCATTGGTCGAAGATAAATCTGAAAATGGGTGTGTTCAGAAATCCAAAGGAATTGAAAACARTGAAGAAAATGAAGGAGGTTTTGAATCAGGTGAAAGAATCTTGCCATTATGTTCTACTTCTTTCAAATTGCTGAAGCAAAATGTTCATAATGTTTCAAATCAGAAAGCCTCCAGGCATGATGTTGAATATGAAGAAAGCAATGGACTTACAAATGAAAACTATCTTCATTTATGTTTTTCTTCCTTTGAATGGTTGAAAGTAAATCATGATATAACAAAATAAACATGGGAGTCTGATTGCATTCACAGTGGCATTGTTTTACATGAGGAAATTCTTATCAGTAAGGAAGACCAACAACACTCACATGCACTAAATGATCATGTAGCTGATTACTTGAAAGGATATTCCAATTCAGAGTTGCAATCTGTGCTTAACCACCAAATTGAAAGAGAAGAAGAATCTGATCAAGAAATTGTTGTTAAAGGTTATTTTCCTTCTCTTGAAACTAACATAGATATTCAACAATATTTTCAGCAAGACAAAGTGTTTCAAAGTTGTCTTTCTTCCCTTGAAAATGACGTGGTCGTCCAATTTCTAAGTGGCCTAGACATGGGTGAGGATTCTAAAACTGCATCTATGGAGACTCCAAGTAGTGAAAAAACAAAGGACATAGAGCTTTAGGAAAGTAACATAATGACTCCTGCCATTTCTCAATCAGAAATACAAAAGGATAATGAAAAGGATGTTGCACATGATATGGCTGTCATATTTGAAGACGTTCAAGAATGTATGAACATTTTTGTTGATATGTATGGAAGATTAGGCACATCTGTCACTGTCATTCCATTCGAAAATATTCCCAAGATTGAAGAAATGAAGCAAGAGCAGAAAACATTTGTGAAGGAAGCATGTTTTTCTGTCTTAGCTCCTAAAAGGGAAACATTCTTTGATGTGTTTCATGATTCCATGGCATGTTATATGGAAATCTTTTACAATCAATGTCTACAAAGGATAGTGGGTTGCAAGCTTAAGGATGAAGGGAGTGACAAATTGATGTCTTCAATAAATATGGGTCGCTTTACGCCAGGCAATGTTCTTCAACCATGTCTGTCTTATGTTTCAAGAAACTATTATTTCCAGACTTCTCAACAAACCTGTCAGCTTCTTGATGGCAATCATCAGGTTAAATCACATGAAAACAAGAGTGTGGTGGGAGGGGTGAAACAAGATAGTTGTTTTGTGCATATTTTAGAAGATCCATTTGCAGTGTTATTGGAGGAAGTAAGCAACCCAAATGTTCTTGATCTTTTGAGATTTGAATTTATGAAAGGAATTTTGAATGAATTATCAAAAAAGATTTGGTACAAGCAAGTGAAAAGAAAACAAACAGTGGATAAAATGCTGTCGTGGCTGCATTGGCATTATGATTTCACTTGATTTTGCAGTACATTTCAATAGTTATGATAGGTAGGAGTGTGCGAATAAGCTTGTTGGTCAAACATTCCTTTTTTAATTTTCAGTAGTATGCAGTGTTTTTGTTTAACATCCAGTTGAGAGTATTGTGCAAAGTTTAGTTTTAAAATTAATGCTCAGTTTCCAAGACATAACAGAGTACACACACATGTTTTGAAAGCAACCCAATGAAAAAGGCATTGGGTCTACAGTTCTTTGCTACCTCACAGGGAGGATAGAATCCCCAATAGGAGCCTATGTTATCACCATAACAATTATACATGAAATACGAGTTTTAGATTTAGCGAAGGACTAAAGCAGTGTAGAGACATGGCATGATTTGGAGGACCAGGTCACATATGGCGGCATATGGACAAATATAGCGGAGGCATGAAAGGAAAGACCGGGCAGACCGTAGATTTCGAAGTGGCCCATATCAACGGTCGAGACCCATATCGGGTGGTGAAATAGCACGAAGTTTAATTATGTAAAGGCGGGCCGGGGAAAACTACTGTGGTTTCACCCGTGGACGCGTGGCGCCCTCAAAGGCACATCGAGGCAAAAAGCAGTCTACCTAAAACCACTTTCTCCAATCCCCAATGTCACGTGTAAAAAAATCATTCGATATGTGTCATTCCCACAGATTGCGTACGGAAAGGGAAGAGTTAACGACTTATTCAGTCACATCGGTACCGTTGCTCAAGTACTTTACGTCATGCAACGTTGGGTAAGCGCCTCCAGAAGGACGATCTGGAGGCTAATCATTTTGAAGTTGACAATCGAGTGTGATGGGATGTAATTCAGACAAGTGCTGTCGTCAACAATCTATTATTAAAAACTTGATGACTATCGCTCTTCAAAATATGGATGGTGTTATTTTGCTTCGGGCAATCAACGCTTCATTCATAAGTAGATTAATCTCAAATTGGATTAACTTATTAATTTATGTGAAGTTAAGGAAGATGAAAATCATGTTTTCTGCAAAACTGGGAGACATGGACCAGGACGATCAAACAACATCCAGTGAAACATGATTTTCGACTAACATGGCAAATCCATAAATGAGTAAAAAAGAGAAGTCGATCGCACATATACTAGCAAACAAATTCCATACTGACCCTGTGACAGAAATAAAATCAGACGTCAGACTAAATCCTATCATGAGGGATTTAATCATCAACAAACACGTGGAGAAGCGCTACAAACGAGCAGAAAAGGGGAAGCAGAGAAAGCGACAAAAGACAGGAGTCTGAGCCGAGGTGGTCGAAAGCATTGGGAAAAATCAACCAGTCTGGTTGAACACTCTGAAAGAAGAAATCTCCAAGATGGAATAAGTTCTCAGGTTGAAATGAGTACGTTTCAGAAAATTTTGGACATATGGCGTTCAATGAAAAAGCCTAAGATATGTCAGACCTATTTAGCTATGATGCGTTACTCTTTTGTGTAACCGATCTCTATATTTAGACTGTGGGGAAGTTGAGTCGTTTGGAATCCCGCATGTAAATTTTCTATATATATTATCCCTAGGATAAAGAGAAGAAGGAGAAAAGGTGGATTGCCCTCGTTGCAAGTAGACTTTGTAAAATCATGGAGCTAAACTGAATATATGATGTAGAAGCAATTTTTGAATTGTTTATGAAAATATTCTAATCGACTGTGATATGAGTTTCGTCTTCTTTCATAGTGTGTGTTTCCTGTGTATTTAAACTTCCATTTGCATTTTCCTCTTTTAAATTGGAGAGTTAAAAGTCTGGAATTCGTCTGATGATGCTCTAGACTTAGCAATTTAAATTCATGTGATTCTCTTCTCAACTATTTTAGAATTCATTTTAATATGCTCTGAAACAGTTACGTGTTTTTTTTTTCTTCTTTTGCCATGCAAATTTCAATTTGAAAACTCAAACTCATTGCCTCACTTAGCCTTTCTCCTCTAGATGGTTCTAATGATCTGCCATTGCTTTACTCATTTTTGACTCCATAGCCCAAATGTCACCCCATTTCTTCAACAACTTTATAATACCCTCACCCCAAGACAAACCAAATCTAGCCAATGATTTCCAAAGAAATATCAAGTGACACGAGAGAGCCTTGTAGGGACCAAATTAATTTAAGTCTATTAAAATCCATCAATTGAAACAGATAAGATTACTTCTACGCAGAAAAACTCAGTAATTTCTTTCATTCAGCATATAAGCATGTTAAATTAATTAATGAACAACAATTTCATAAGAGAATAAGAATTACTTAACAGAATAAAATAAATTACCTCTTCCTGTTGCTAATTCCCCCATTGATCTAGTTATCCTTTCCCTGCTTCCTTGCCCAGCCCGATGCACTGACCAAACCTACCCAAACCGACTAACCTCCCAGCCAGCTAGGAGCAACCCGTCCGGCTCCCTAGCTCTAGGAAACCGAAAGGAATCCTGGCCCCCATGCCCAAAACCCCCAGCAACCCGGTGCCCCCTGCAATGGTTCCCCAAAACCGCAAAACCCAACAACAGAACCAGAAAATCCAAACCAGAACTACAGTCTCCTCTCCAAAATGCTTCCCCTCCCCAAAATGATAATCCTCCCCGTCATATCCCCCTTCACCGACTCTCCTCCCCCTCATTAATTTCCTTATCTCCTCCTTTATTATCCTATCCACCCCTTCTTTAGTATCTTATCCCCTTCTTTAATGTCTTATCCCCCCTTGCATATGTAAAGCATTAAATTAAATAAATTAAGATTATTAAGCCCTTAAATTTATTACCCATGTCATTGAATGTGATATGTAATCAATTAATTAATTAATTAATCGATCAAAAGTTATAAACAATTAATTAATAAATAAATAAATAATTAATATTATTAATACTAATCATTGTTTAATTAAAACCATATTAGGACAATTGAATATCTAATTAATTATATTTAAAAATCCCCATGACCTATTTAACTAGGGTCGTTACAAGCCCTCTCTGAGTCGAGCAGGCTAGTGCCCAACTCTAAAGTAGGTTGAAACAATTACCTCTGTCGTTTGTCTATCAACGAGACAAAAATTACAGAGTGCAAACAGATGGTATCCTATTTCTTTTACGCAATTCAAATTTGTCACTAGGTTAAAAATCAATTCATAATTCATACCATGGAAAACAAGATGCTATTTGAAGGAAGAGACAATTAGCTTTATGGTTGGAAGAGACCATTAAGATATTAAGATGCTATTGGAAGAAACAATTAACCTTATAGTTGGAAGAGACCATTATTCTTCATAACTTTTTAAAGAAAATAACCCACTTATAAGATTGAAAAGCTCTTATATTGAATTAAGTTCCTCTCATAAGATTGAAAATCTCTTATATTGAATTAAGTTCCTCTCAAAATGGAAGAAGTTAAAAAAGTATCATAAACGTTTTTGGAAAATGAATGTCTAAGTTTGGAAGCTAAAAAGTATCACAAACCTTTTTGGAAAATCAATGTCTAAGTTTGAGCAAGCTTGTGATACAATCTTTTGGTGGTTGAAGTAACCCTCTTATTCCAAGAGGTCATATAAGAAGTTAAAAGGTAGGTTTTATTTTACATATTATTAATGCTATTTAACTTGTCACTTTGATTTAGAAAGGCAAGACAAGGCATTAAGAAAGGGAGACATGTAAGGCATTAAAAAAGGGAGATATGTTTCTCTTTACAATGTAGGGTAATTGTAAATATATTAGGTAATCCATCTTATTTCAACTAAATAACCATATTGGTTTTGCATTAATATTATGTTGGATACAATAATTATTGATAGTGGTATTATTGTAGGGTGGTTTTCCATATAATTAGAATTATTAAGCAATTAAGATTCCTTAAATTTGATAAAGCATTGACAAGTTGAAATGTTGTTTTGTTAAAAAAAAATTATATAACATATTTTTTAATGAAATAGTAATATTCTTAGGAAAAAAGATATACGAATCTTGATCAATAATATTTATTAGGTTCTTTCATAATTGAAAAAGGTGTCAAGCAAGTTTGTCCACAATTCCATTTCTCTTTTGTCCACACCTCTATTTCTTTATATCCATATGATAAGAGGTATTTCTAGTGTTTTATTTGGGTTGGTAAACGAAGTCATCATTAAGGTGATTCAAGTAATATATAATTTTTTTATATCTTTTAATTTTTTTTTGAATGATGCAATTTAATAGAAAAAGCTAAAGATTGGAAATTAATCGAGTGATTATCTTTATTAAATCTTTAAAATATTAAGATTGATTTTCACAAATCAAATTTATTATTTAACTTTATTAGTTGAGATCTAAGCACTAGCATTACGAACTTAATTGGACTAGATATTTTACAAGATGGGGCTAGTATTAGTTATTTGGGAGTTCCAATGGAACTTTAGGTTGCTCAAAGTTGAGGATTAACACCCTTTTCTTAAAAAGATTCAAATAAAACTAGAAGCATGGCTAGCTAATCATTTAATCAGGGTAGGTAGAGTTTTTCTAATAAAGGTAAAGCTTAAGTTGAGTGATATTCCTAAGTCAACACACATGTTTACCATGCCCTTTCCTCAATCAATTAGGAAAGGACTATAAATGATATTGTTTCAAATTATCTTTGGGCTCATCACAATAACAAATCCATAAATTAAAGATGATTGGACCAATGTCTATGATTTGGTACGTAAGAAAGGCCTAAATTGAAGGAATCCATGCTATTTTTGAAAGTAAAAGGGGAAAACTAAAGACAATTTTTTTCAATTGCTAATATCAATATTTACAAAGAGTTTCATTGGGTAAATATATATAAAATCAACTCCTAAAATGTTTTTTTCATCATTTTTCAATATGAATGGAACTATTTTTTGATGGCTAAAGATTATTCAAGACTTATCTCTTAATGGCAAAGGAGTGAAGATTTGGAAGGAGAATGGATGGAACTTGAGTAGGTAATTTCCAAGAACAAGTAGGTGCTTAATATCTCTGTATATTTTAACCTTGGACAATATTTTACTGCAAACAAATTTTCAATAAAAGAACAAAAAATATACAATGTAAAATACACACATTACACAGAGATTTTTCCCTTGGAAACCCAAACCAGGAAAACCAACATATTCTATATTCATTCATAGTGATACATTGTTTACAATACAATATACATATAGGATCCAACAACATCCAAAACCCTAACCCAATGACCTGGATCAATCAACAACCCTAATTCCTTAACCAAAAATAGAAAACCATCGACAAAAAACCATGTGCCGAGAAACTACCCAACAATGGACACAAAAATCGAGGTGACACGAAAAACAAAGCAAAAATGTGACACATTTCTCGAGGAAAAAACAATTCTTGGGGGCATTGCCTCTGAACCCCCATGTAGGGTGGATATTGCCCCCCCTGCAACCCCCCCTAAAAACCCCCTACATGCCCATGGAAACATAGCATGCACTAGGACTAGTTGTGCAAAGAATATAAACACATACCCAACATTCTCCCACTTGTTGTTTTCTTTGCATACATGGGGTTACAGGGTTACATAGTCAACAATCCAGGACAACAATGCCCATGGATGCTCTACACTAAGAGAACTTCACAGTGTTTACAGATTTTGTTAATGAATCTGCAACATTTGTTGGTTACTACTTTCCTTTACCGTTTGAGTTATTGACCCAGGGTTCATGTCTTTCGGGTTTCCAACAAAGCCTCTAAAACTATCAGCCCTCCTGGTAAACCAGAAGGAAACACAGTACATAGAATGCACTGCACAGTCTCACCCGAGATAACTTTAAATGGGTGGCTATAAGACTCAGGTGTTTACAACCTAGGATTGATTATGAAATAGGGGTTTATTATTCAGAGCCATATACTATGAATTGTGATTGCACTCTACTATTGTTCACAGGTGCACATTTATCTCTCACAGTTTATTTTCCGAACAACACATTCGTATTCCATAACAATGTATTAACTCATGCATTAAGCATAACAACTAACTGCTGAAAGAAAACAAAGATATACATGCATTCATCACATTACACGGATATTACCATGGTTCACCCCCTCTTGGGCTATGTCCACAAAGATTTGGCTCTAGGCTCTTTTATTATTGTAGTTCTGCATCTCCAGTGCCGCGTGCTTACAATTCTCCTTAGACTGGTAAGATCTGTATGAGGCGAACTAGATCGCACCAGGCTCCAAAACCTGTGATATAATCCTCAAATCTTCCTTCTTTCCTCTGTTCTTAGCTCAACAGCTTACAAAAATGGTTCATAATAGTATTACATAATGCATCAAATCGTACATACTATGATGGAATATTACAAAAGCCGAACTAATACAAAAAGAAAACGAACCTCTATATGATACATGCGTATCTATATTTATATATATCGATCTCTTCAACCATTTACAATGTATTACCAAAACCCTAATCCTAATGACATTAGGTCTTCCTCCCATGCACGCGTGTTGTTCTTCCTCCAACTGTCACTTTACTTGTGCATGCTTTCTTGCATGCATGCACGCTGTTCTTCCTCCAACTATTACTTTAGTTTCTGCATGCTTTCTTTCCCACGATCATCCTTCTTTCCACTTCGGCCTAGTGCCAACAACCCCCCAACACTGACATGTGATTCGTCCCAAGTCACCTACTCCTTCTGAGCTTCCTCGATCCCCTTGGTGATCATCTGAAACTTTTCGTTGAGCTCTGCTTCTTGTGTCAGTGCCTGCGCAGTCTTCTCCTTGATGGTGTCCACTACCTGAACTACCACTTCATCGCTCAACAATCCTGCACATTCTGCTTGGGTCTGGGCTATCTATGTTTTAGCTCCTTCTTCCTGTGCGAATACTTCTGCTACCCGTTCCTTTAATGGCTCTATTTGAGCCTGACATTCCTATTTCTAAGTTTGTGCAGTGATATGTTTTGCCTGTATCTTCTTCATCTCTTGCATCCCTTTGACTCGTTCTAGGATTGGTATGGCCTTCTTCCTCTGTTTGAGTTTTTGGATCGCTGCATTGATCCTTTCCTCTTCCTTGTCCCAACATTGGACCTGTGGATCCTCCTCCAACCTTGTCCAAAGTTGCGCTGCTTTATTGAACAGTTCAGCTGCTGTACTAACCTGCTACTCTATCTCCTTCAGTTGCGCTATTGCTTCCTGATTCCTTTTCTCCTTCACTGCCGGTGGAGTGGTTGGTGTGAGATGTTCGTGGAGATTCTCGATCTCCTTCTAATACTGATCATTTTCCTGCATAATCTGATCGATATTTTCTACTATAGGGAGTTCATTTCCTTGCACGGTTCTTGGGAGTTTCTCAAAAATTCCTCCCACTCTTTGTTCCAGTTCGTTCCTACATTCTTTTTCCTCCTGAGTTTCGAACTTGGCCTGCTCACAAAATTTTTCCAATGCCTCTCGCTTCTTTGTTTCTTGCTGTAGCTCGACTAAGTTTTTATGTGCACGAGACTATACCTCGTGGTCGACACTAACTTGGAATTTGTGTAGTGCCCTTGATGGCATCCATGTCAGGACCAACTGGATGTGGTCTAAATCCTTCAAGAGTGTCTGCCCCACGATTTCATCCATGTGCAACATATTAGGTTTGATGTAAATCGTTGCGTTTTCATGTGGCATGGAGTGGAATGGGTCTCATTCTTCTACCTCCACTCTTTCTTTGGTCTATATTATTGATGGCTCTATGCCTCTACTGCTGCTTTCTACCTAGACTTCCTCAAGTTTCTTGAGGAACTATCCCATTTCTGCCAGCTCTTTTTGTAGTTTATCCCTGTGATGTGCTGCATGATTGAAGTCTTCTGCTAGGCAATCCTGGACCATTCTGGCGATCATTTCCCCATCTTCCTCCATGATCGTATAGTCCAACGATGCTCATTGCGACTTTGATTTATTGCACACGCCTCCTGCCTGCGCAATTGGTCTCTTATTTCCCCCTGGTTCTTGTGTGATGGGATTTGGGGCGGTCTCCTGCGCTCCCTTAGCTTGTTTTGGCTGTTCGTTGGTAAGATGTGTAGTCTCTTTCTGGCCCTTCTGGGTTCCTGTCTTGTTTTGCCCTTCTTCTGCCTGAATTGGCTTTCCTTGGCCCGTTCTTGGTTTCTTGGGCACTTGGATTTCTGGAGGTTGCATTTTCGCTTGTTCTTCCTCTCCTTCTATTGTTGTTTTCGATACTTTCTGGGTAATGGATGGGATCTTCCATTCATCGAGCCATTCACTGATGACCATGTCTATATCACCCTCTATGATGAAGTAGCGCATCTGTAGCCACTATTTATCTGGATCCTGCCTTGGTTGTATCCACATTGTTTGTCTTGTGGCCCGAAAATTGGCGACGTCCACATATCGTGCGACAAATTTTGGTGTTATTCTCCATGATCGACTGATAGCTTCCTGTATGTCCCGTAGATATTCTTTGAATATGATTATGTTCTCCCTCTTATGCCTAACATGTGGCTTGGATCTCAGTAATAGGTATCTTGCTCCCGCTGGCTATGGTCCAGTACAAAAAATTACATACCCTGGTTCTCGTCATCCCATGAAGGCTATTAGGGTGATCAACCACGAGTAATGGAACTCTGTGCCTAGGTCCTGTGCATCCTGGTAGTCCTTTTGAAATAAGTTCAATAAATATGGTGCCCAACTCATAGAGGTGCCTTCTGCGCACTAAGCTACAACTGCAATGACTCCTGCTGGTACTTCATCTTTGCGACATTTTCTGAGCAATTTACAAGTTGAGATATTTGAACCCAATTGTGTAGCTATGTTGTTGATTCATTTGATCATGATGCCCTTCGTTCCCTTGGCAGTGCCATATTTCTTTTTCATTTCTTCTGCTAATGCTTTCTCCTTGGATTTGTCATCTAGAATCAACGTGGTATCCATACCCCGGATTGGTAATACTGTTATATGCACAATAAGCTCAATGGTTATGGGGATGGGTTTGCCCAACCATATATCCCCTCTATGTGTGACTACTAACAACTGCTTGACACATGCTGTCACGTACTGGCCTCTGCCAAAATGTGGTAGCTTCAACAAACCTAAGATTCCTGTTCTGTCCAGCCCAGCTACCCACTGGTGTGGCTGGTTGATCATTTCTCCAAGTCAGGTTACGCCTATGGTCTGTATAAAGACCTGCTGTTTCCAAGAACTTGGTTTCGTCTGATACGTCATGGTCAGAATATTTGAGCTTCCCGACGTGACCCAGTAGTTCAGATTCTACCTGTACTCCAGCTGGTATGCGTGGTAGAACAATTTCTACTACATGTTTCTTGTGGGGTGAGCTCGATATATGAACTCTGTCTTCCTGCTGCAGTGGCTGGTTGGTGCTATTGAGGATTAACACCCTTTTCTAAAAAAGATTCAAATAAAACTAGAAGCATGTCTAGCTAATCATTTAATTAGGGTAGGTAGAATTTTTCTAATAAAGGTAAAGCTTAAGTTGAGTGATATTCCTAAGTCAACACACACATGTTTACCATGCCCTTGCCTTAATCAATTAGGAAAGGGCAATAGTTAATATTGTTTCAAACTATCTTTGGGCTCATCACAATAACAAATCCATAAATTTAAGATGACTGGACTAATGTCTATGATTCGGTACGTAAGAAAGGCCTAAATTGAAGGAATCCATGCTAATTTTGAAAGTAAAAGGGGAAAACTAAAGACAATTTTTTTCAATTGCTAATATCAATATTGACAAAGAGTTTCATTGGGTAAATACATATAAAATCAACTCCTAAAATGTTTTTTTCATCATTCTTCAATATGAATGGAACTTTCTTTTGATGGCTAAAGATTATTCAAGACTTATCTCTTAATGACAAAGGAGTGAATATTTGGAAGGAGAATGGATGGAACTTGAGTAGGTAATTTCCAAGAACAAGTAGGTGCTTAATATCTTTGTAGATTTTAACCTTGTACAATATTTTACTGCAAACAAATTTTCAATAAAAGAACAAAAAATATACAATGGAAAATACACACATTACACAGAGATTTTTCCCCTGGAAACCCAAACCAGGAAAACCAACATATTCTATATTCATTCATAGTGATACATTGTTTACAATACAATATACATATAGGAGCCAACAACATCCAAAACCCTAAACCAATGACTTGGATCAATCAACAACCCTAATTCCTTAACCAAAAATAGAAAACCATCAACAAAAAACCATGTGCCGAAAAACTGCCCAACAATGGATACAAAAATCGAGGCAACATGAAAAACAAAGCAAAAATGTGACATGTTTCCCGTGGAAAAAAATTTCTTGGGGTTGTTTCCTCTGAACTCTCGTGCAGGGGGGATATTGCCCCCCTGTGACCCCCCCTCAAACACCCCTGCGTGCCCAGGGCAACGTAGCATGCACTAGGACTAGTTATACAAAGAATATAACACATACCCAACATTCTCCCACTTGTGATTTTCTTTGCATACATGGGGTTACAGGGTTACATAGTCAACAATCCAGGACAACAATGCCCATGGATGGTCTACACCAAGAGAAATTCACAGTGTTCAAAGATTTTGTTAATGAATCTGCAACATTTGTTGGTTACCACTTTCCTTTACCATCTGACTTATTGACCCAGGTTTCATGTCTTTCGGGTTTCCAACAAAGCCTCTAAAACTATCGTCCCTCCTGGTAAACCATAAGGCAACACAATACACAGAATGCACTACGTAGTCTTACCTGAGATAGCTTTAAATGGGTGGTTGTAAGACTTAGGTGTTTACAGCCTAGGATTGATTATGAGATAGGTGTTTATTATTCAGATCCATATACTATGAATTGTGATTGCACTCTACTATTGTTCACAGGTGCACATTTATCTCTCACAGTTTATTTCCCGAACAACACAATCGTATTCCATAACAATGTATTAACTCATGCATTAAGCATAACAACTAATTGCTGAAAGAAAACAAATATATACATGCATTCATCATATTACACAAATATTACCATGGTTCACCCCCTCCTGGGCTATGTCCACAAAGATTTGTCTCTAGGCTCTTTTATTATGGTAGTTCTGCATCTCCAGTGCCGCGTGCTTACAATTCTTCTCAGACCGGTAAGATCTGTATGAGGCGAACTAGATCGCACCAGGCTCCATAGCCTATGATATAATCCTCAAATCTTCCTTCTCTCCTCTGTTCTTAGCTCAACAACTTACAAAAATGGTTCATAACAGTATTACATAACGCATCAACTCGTACATACTATGATGGAATATTACAAAAGCTGAACTAATACAAAAAGTGAATGAACCTCTATATGATACCTGTGTATCTATATTTATATATATCGAGATATTCATCCATTTACAATGTATTACCAAAACCCTAATCCTACCAATGTTAGGTCTTCCTCCCATGCACGCATGTTGTTCTTCCTCCAACTGTCACTTTCCTTGTGCATGCTTTTTTGCATGCGCGCGTGCTGTTCTTCGTCCAGCTATTACTTCAGTTTCTGGACACTTTCTTTCCCACAATCATCCTTCTTTCCACTTTTCCCTGGTGCCAACAGGTCCCCAACATTGACACATGACTCGTCTTGAGTCACCTACTCCTTATGAGCTTCCTCGATCCCCTTGGTGATCATCTGGAACTTTTCCTTGAGCTCTGCTGCTTGTGTCAGTGCCTACACGGTCTTATCCTTGATGGTGTCCACTACCTGAACTGCCACTTTGTCGCTCAAAAATCCTGCACATTCTTCCTGGGTCTGTACTATTTGTGTTTTAGCTCCTTCTTCCTGTGCGAGTACTTCTGCTACCCGTTCCTTTAATGGCTCTATTTGAGCCCGACGTTCCTGTTTTTACGTTTGCACAGTGATAAGTTCTGCCTACATCTTCTTCATCTCTTGTGTCCCTTTCACTTGTTCTGGGATTGGTATGGTCTTCTGTCTCTGTTTGAGTTTTTGGATCTCAGCATTGATCCTTTCCTCTTCCTTGTCCCAACATTGGACCTGTGGATCCTCCTCCAACCTTGTCTAAAGTCGTGCTTCTTTATTGAACAATTCAACTGCTGTACTAACCTGATGCTCTATCTCCTTCATTTGCGTTGTTGCTTCCTGCTTCCTTTGCTCCTTCACTGCCAGTGGAGTGGTTGGTGTGAGCTAATCGCGAAGATTCTCGATCTCCTTCTGATATTGATAAATTGCCTGCGTAATTTGGTCGATCTTTTCTACTACTGGGAGTTCATTTCCTTGTGCGGTGCTTGGGAGTTTCTCAAAAATTCCTCCCACTCTTCGTTCCAATTCGTTCCTGCGTTATTTTTACTCCTGAGTTTTGAACTTGGCCTGCTCACAAATTTTTTCCAGCACCTCCCGCTTCTTTGTTTCTTGTTGTAGCTGGACTAAGTTTTTATGTACACGAGACTGTACCTCCTGATCGACACTAACCTGCAATTTGTGTAGTGTCCTTGATGGCGTTCGTGTTAGGACCAATTGGATGTGGTCTAAATCCTTCAAGGGTCTCTGCCCCATGATTTCATCCATGTGCAACAAGTTAGGTTTGATGTAAATCGTTGCGTTTGTGTGTGGCATGGAGTGGATTGGGTCTTGTTCTTCTACCTCCACTCTTTCTTTGGTCTTTATTGTTGATGGCTCTATGTCTCTGCTGTTTCTTTCTACCTGGACTTCCCCAAGTTTCTTGAGGAACTGTCCCATTTCTGCCAGCTCTTTTTGCATTTTATCCTTGTGATGTGCTGCATGATCGAAGTCTTCTGCTAGGCAATCTTGGACCATTCTGGCGATCATTTACCCATCGTCCTCCGTGATCCTATTGTCTGATGATGATTGTTGCGCCTTTGATTTCTTGCGCATTCCTCCTGCCTGGGCGACTGGTCTCTTATTCCCCCCTGGTTCCTGTGTGATGGGATTTGGGGCAGTCTCCTGCGCTCCCTTAGCTTGTTTCGGTTGTCTGTTGGTCAGCTGTGTAGTCTCTTTTTGGCCCTTCTAGGTTCCTGTCTTGTTTGACCCTTCTTCTACCTGAATTGTCTTGCCTTGGCTCATTCTTGGTTTCTTGGGCACTTGGATTTCCGGAGGCTACATTTCCGCCTGTTCTGCCTCTCCTTTTGTTGTTGTTTCCGATACTTCCTAGGTAATGGATGGGATCTTCCATTCATCAGGCCATTCGCTGATGACCATGTCAATATCACCCTCTGTGATGCAATAGTGCATCTATAGCCACTGTTTATCTAGATATTGCCTTGGTTGTATCCACATTGTTTGTCTTGTGGCCCAGAAATTGGCGATGTCTGCATATCACGCGACAACTTCTGGTGTTATTCTCCATGATGGACTGATATCTTCCTATATGTTCTGTAGGTATTCTTTAAATATGATTCTGCTCTCCCTCTTATGCTTGGCCTATGCCCCAGATCTTAGTAATAGGTATCTCGCTCACGCTGGCTATGGTCTAGTACAAAAAATTACATACCCTGGTTCTCGCCATCCCATGAAGGCTATTAGGGTGATCAACCACGAGTAATGCAACTCTGTGCCTAGGTCCTACACATCCTTGCAGTCCTCTTGAAATAAGTTCAATAAATATGGTGCCCAACTCATAGAGGTGCCTTTTGCGCACTAAGCTGCAACTGTAATGACTTCTGCTGATACTTTATCTTTGCGGCATTTTCTGAGAAATTTACAAGATAAGATATTTGCGCCCAATTGTGTAGCTACGTTGTTGATTCGTTTGATCATGATGCCCTTCGTTTCCCTTGCGGTGTCATATTTCTTTTTCATTTCTTCTGCCAATGCTTTCTCCTTGGATTTGTCGTCCAGGATCAACGCAGGATCCATACCCCGGATTGGTAATACTGTTATTTGCGCAATAATCTCAATGGTTATGGGGACGGGTTTGTCTAGCCATATATCCCCTCCATGTATGACTGCTAACAACTGCTTGACGCATGCTGTCGCACACTGGCCTCTACCAAAATATGGTAGCTTCAACAAACCTAAGATTCTTGTTCTGTCCAACCCAATTGCCCACTAGTGTGGTTGGTTGATCATTTCTCCAAGTCAGGTTATGCATATGGTCTGTATAAAGACCTGTTGCGCAAGTTCCAGGAACTTGGTTTCATCTAATACATCATGGTCGGAATATTTGAGCTTCCCAACGTGACCTAGTAGTTCCGATTATACCTGTACTCCAGCTGGTATGCGTGGTATAAAATTTTCTGCTGCAAGTTTCTTGCGGGGTGAGCTTGGTATCTGAACTCTGTCTTCCTGCTATGGTGGCTAGTTCGAAGTTCCAACAACTTTTGGTTGTTCCCCCATCAACCATTCTGGCCAAGTCGAGGTATTTGCAGTGGTCGCCTCTGCTCGTTGACTTGGGATGGTCGTTTGCGACTCGTCTGGTTGCACTGTTGCTTCCTGATTTTGTGTCGTTCCATTAACTTCTAGGGTTGCTTTGGTGCTTTCTGGTTGCACTTCCTGTTGGGTTTCCATTTCCTTGTTCTGAGGCACCTGCGTCACTGCTGGTGTATCCACTTTCATTGCCTTTGCTTGTGGCAGCTGAATCTCTTTCAGTATCTGTGTAGGGTTCATCGGTAGCATCTCTAGAGATGGGATCTCATCGATGTCGACGATATCTGGATGCTACTGTTCATTCTCTTCCAACGGTCCTCATGACCTAGTTTGAACCCTGGTTGGTTTGGCTATCTGGCCTTCTTTTGTTGGATTGGGTGGTGCTATAGTGGTGGCTATAGAACATTTGCTGAGTTCGAATAACTTTGGTGAGCTTTTTGGTATCGCTCTGTTCGTTCTGGCTTCTATTACTCTCTTTCTGTTTTCCTTTCACGAATAGACTAGTTGTTCCGTTCTCACGTGTTGTATGGGCTTGTCACGAAGCTTATTGAGGATGCTTCCTCCATTATGATTTTAATGCACCATAACTGTGGGTTCAATGTATCTGCGACGGTTTCATACTTTCCATTATGCTTGCTTTTCCGTCTCCCGTTGGCGTGTTTAATGGGATGTCCCATTGATCCTTGCCGTGCTTTAATTCTGCCTAGTGTTGTCCTGTCATACTTCTTTTTCCGAAATTCGTAGGTTCTTCTCCATTTGTGACCCTGGACAGGTGGTCAAGTCCTGCATTCAGTTTTCCTGGTTTAACTATTACTTCAAAATCAAATTCTTGAAATAATAGTAACCATTGACAGATTCTCCCCCCCAACACTGGCTTGTTGACTAGGTATTTTAGGGCCAAGTGATCTATAAACATCTTAAAGTGTTTTCTCAATAAGTAATGTTTGAACTTTTGTAGTGCATAAAATATGGCTAAGCCTTCTCGTTTTGTCATGTTATAACTTTGTTCAGAGTTGAATAGCTTTCTGCTTGTGAACTCTATTGGGTGATCCAAGTCTTTCACTCTTGGCTGTGCTAAGATAGCTCCAAGTGTTATCGCTGATGCATCTACATGCACATGGAATGTACTTTCCCAGTCTGGAAATACTAGTATTGGTGCGGTAACCATCTTTTCCTTCAGGGTATTCAGACCGTGTTGACACTCGTCATTCCATTGATTCTTTGTATCCTTCCTTAACAACTTTTCCATTGGTGTTATGATCTGCGCATATCCTTTGATGAATTTCCTGTAGTATCCTGTGTGCCCTAATGTTGCTCTTAGATGACAGACTATTTTTGGTGCTGGTAAGTTAACAATGACTGCGATCTTTGCTGGATCCACTAGCAAGCCTTGTTTGCATACTATATGGCCTAATAGTATCCCAAACGGTGTTCCAAATATGCATTTCTTGATATTCAGTGATATCTGGAACTGTCTACATATCTCTAACATCAGTCGTAAAACTTCCACATGGTTTTTCAACATACTATAAACTATCCAGTCATCCAGGTATACTTCGTGAAATTGATGGATGAATTCCTTAAATGCTGCGATGACCACTCTGGAGAATATTTCGGGTGCATTCTTCAGTCCAAACAACATGACCGTGTACTGATAAGATCCCCATCCTGTCGCAAACATTGTCTTGTGTCTTTCCTCCTGTGCTATCTTAATCTGATGGTAGCCTGAGAATCCATCAGTGAATGTGTAAGCTTCATGTCCCCCCACATTCTCTAACACTTCATCCGTGAACGGTGTAGGGAATGGGTCATGTAGGCATGCATCGTTCAACTTCCTCAAGTCGACGCATATCCTGATCCCTCTTCCTTGTTTCTTGTCCTGTACTACCATCAGGCTTATCCATTTTGATTCCTCAATTGGTTCGATGATGCTGACTTCGAGCATTCTGAGGATCTCATCTTTAACTTTCTATTTGTATATGGGGTTCAGTCTGTAGGGTCGCTGTCTAATAGGTCTCGCTTTAGGCCTGAGTGGTATCTTCATCTCGCCTAATTCTCCGGCTATACCCTTAATCTCTGTAAATGTTATGAGAAAGAGGTTGCTATATTCACACAACAATTCTGTGATGCTTTCTACTGTTTTCTCATCCCAGTAACCTCCAATGCTGGCTATTTTGGGCTGCTCAACTATCCTGATGTTAACTTTATTTACCTTGATTGGCATGTAAATGAATTCTGATTCTATGGGTGGTCCTTACACATCTCTTTCACCTTCTGCTTCTTCGATTTGAATATCACGCAGATCATCTTCATTTGTTGCTTCCTCCTGTACATGGTAAAATGACAATAGTTCCTTGACTATCTGTTTATTCTATTGTTTCTCTTTTATGATAAATTCTCTTTTCGGTTCTTTAATGAATATTACTCTTCTAATTCGTTTGAGGGATGCATCTATGTTGGGGTTCTCATGCTCGAATGAGAAAGTGATTGTGAAGTTTTGTTGCAATGTCCTCCATGTTGTAGTTCCTTTGTGCAATTCCTGGTCTGTATACCATTTCGATGGTATGCCCTCTAAACTATGTATGAAATAATGAGGCCATTCCTCCGGTGGTGTCATTTTCCACAACGTTTTGCACTTCACCAAGTGTTCCGCTGGTGTCTCTTGTCCTTCGTATTTCTACTGTTTGTTGTATTCCTATTCTACGCCGAACCTTATGCACAGTAGTCACTTACATTGATACCAGTCTGTGATGGTCTCTTTATGGGCGCCCCACCATCTTGTGGGTGTGGCCTTGAGTGCTAATTCAAG
Organism: Picea mariana; assembly: GCA_032191745.1. Taxonomy (NCBI): domain Eukaryota; kingdom Viridiplantae; phylum Streptophyta; class Pinopsida; order Pinales; family Pinaceae; genus Picea; species Picea mariana. The sequence continues at coordinate 252,955 of JASDQU010102633.1, forward strand.
TGCCAACAGTCTTTGATTCTATAATACTTCGTCTTCATATTTTTTCAAGAATGTTTCCAAATAATTTAGTTTGTGGAAACTAGGTGGTTCTCTAATTTCTATGCCTACCCACCTTACTGCGCGGTCTATTCTTGCACATCTTCTTGTGGATACTTCGTGTAGTCTCTTCTGCCAATTTTATAGCCCGGTGTCTGAGTCTGTTGCACATGAAGTAATGCTCCACCAACTGAGTACCCCGTCTGTAGTTGGGTTTATGTAATATTCATCGCGCACAATTGTTCTTTACAACTCGCCGATCTCCTCTAATTCCAGGCAAGTGGGTTCTACGAACCTCTCCCCTTATGATGGATCTAATGGTGCTATGACCCTGTATTCTCCAGATTCAAATGCCATTTTCTTTCAAATTGATTACGGTCTGGTTGTCAAACGCCCAATCCATACCAAGCAATGCCGGGTAAGGTGTTGTGTCATCTACTATTTCAATGACTTCAAAATTTGCTTTAGTGCGCATTCCATCCAGATCCATCGTCACTCCTTTCAGTCTACCTATTGGTAGGACTCTATGCTAGTTTGCTAGTTTCAATTGGACATTTGAGTATCCCAGTGTTGGCTCCCCCATGCATTTCCATGTCTTATTTGGTAATACATTCACTTCGGATCCTAGATCTAGTATGATGTCTCCCATGTTGAAATCCCCAATGTTAGCATTCAATCAAAATTCCCTGCTTGTTCTTCTTCTTGTGTGTAGGTGGTTAACGGTTTTTGGTTCTAGCTTTTCTTCTGTCTCGCTGCTACATTTCTCGAGTATGTTTTGCAATATTTTCACAGATGAAGGATCACTTAATACTTTTATGCATGATTGCAAAAAGGCTTTAATTGTACTTAATTGTCCCTTGGGTTTCATTCCATTGGTATGATCCATTGAGGGCAACATCTCATATTCTGGGGATTCCTTGCTTTGTTGTGCAGTCGATGCTATGTCCTCCTTCTGAAAATCTTGTTGGGCTTCTTTAAATATCTCCTTTTCCTTTTGTGCATCGAACTGCTTCTTGGGGTTAGTGTTCTTCTTTACCCATTAGTCCTGCCCTGGTTCTTGTTGAACTGCATCATGTCCTGTTTTCATTCCTCCACGAGTGACTATATTGATGTTCCATCCATCGTCCCTTGCTTCGACTAAAATCCACTAAACATTCTGATTGTTCAGGTTCCTCTTTTCTTGAATCTTTATTAGTAGTGTCGGACATTCCTCTGTATCATGGGCCGATGCACGATAATACATACAAGTTGCTGGTGGAAGTGGACATTCCCATACATAATGTCTTGGTTGCTGACAATTGTGACATGTGACTGGTCCTCTACCCCATCCAAAACCTCCTCTGGATCGTCCTCCTCCTTGGTAGCCTGCTCAGTCACCTCTCTACATGTTATACTGTGGTGCTTGATTGTACTGCGCGGTATTGTACTGTGGCTGTGTCGGGTTATATTGCGGCTGCACGTTATTGTAGGGTTGTTGCATAGTATTTTACTACTACTGCGCAGTGTTGTATGGAGCTGGGGCTTGATTGAACTGTGGCGCTAATTGCCCAATCATCATTTCAGCCTGTACCCTGTATGTATCGGATGTTCTTTCCCACATCATCTCCATAGTTCTACAATCTTTGTCATCGTGGCCCATTGACTTACAAAAGGTGCAATATGAATTCTTTGGAACTATCTGGTATTTCTGCATCATCGTGCAATGATAAGGGTCATGACCCAGTTTCTTGCATATTTCACACCATAATCCTCCCTGTGGTAGCGGATTTTGCATACCTGTTGCCATATACTGCGGGAATGTTGGGCATTCGTTCTTGTGGTGTCCTTCTGTCCTTCATGTGGTGCACCAAATGACTTCTCGTTTGTCCTCGTTCTTATTCTGGTTCAGCTGAAACGTTAAATTATTCAAATCCTCCTTCAGTTCTTCAATAGCTGGGTCCATCTGCTGGTACTGGTTCTCTTCTAGTTGTAGGGCTACCTGCAGAGCCTCTGCCTACGTATGAAACTTCTGTTGTCATAAGGGATATTTTAAGTGTGGGAGTAGTGAGTTGACAAACAGGTGCCCATGCTGCATCTCGGTCATAAGGTATTTTAGTTTTCCCTTTAGTCGATTGAATCTCTGGTCAATATCCCATACAAAATCTCCTGGTTTTTGTCTTATCTCGATCATCTCATTCATGTACTAATCCTCTGAGCTCAACTTCTGGAACTCATTAATCAGTAGGTTCTTAATTTCTTCCAGTGTCCTTGTCATCCAAGGGGCATTGTTTGTGTCTAGACTCATGTACCAGTCTAGTGCACGGTCTCTGAGTGTAATCGCTGGCTGCGCGAGTTTGGTATCTTCATTAGTGATATGCTTTGCTTCACATATCTTTGCACAAATGAACAAATGCTTCTCAGGGTCTTCTGCTGCTTCTCCTCGAAATTCTGGCAATCTGATGGTGGGATTGTGTCCTGCCATTCTGAATACGAAGCTACTGTCTCCTCCACGTGGTGTATATAATTGACTAGTGCTGCCTAAACTCGTTCCTCTAGTTGTTTCTCCTTGTGTAGATGTACTTCCTACTGTCGAAATTCCTCCGAACCTCGGTTTCCTAAATGATGGTTTTCTCTTTGGTGTATTAGTTGCACATGGGTTTATGGGTTCCACACTGACATTAATATGGATAGGATGGCTTCTTTCTCCTCCCTTTCTTGGGCCTCTCATCTTCCTCTCATATGTTGTGTGCAATATTTCCTCAATATTCTCCACAACCTGAAGATCCTCTACCTCTTCCTCATCGCTCGCCAAGCCTTCCCTCGCGGCTACGACTCTCTTCTTGGTATTCAACTTATATTAGTAGGTACTCTGCTACACGTCGTTCCNTATGTTGTGCACAATATTTCCTCAATATTCTCCACAACCTGAAGATCCTCTACCTCTTCCTCATCGCTCGCCAAGCCTTCCCTCGCGGCTACGACTCTCTTCTTGGTATTCAACTTATATTAGTAGGTACTATGCTACACGTCGTTCCTGATGACGCCAAGATCCAATTGAGATGGTCATCATCCATCATGATTGGGTCCAAGGATTCCTCATCCTTCTTTCCTTTATCCTTACCTCCTTCCATTTATCCTCTCTCTGTCAGTGTTTCCCCCCTTCCCCCATGCACGCAGGGAAGTTTAGCTGTCTGATTCCATTGTCATTACACCTTTGTTATATAGAAGTATCTTAATAGAAGTATACAAGGATTAAATGTACCTTCCTCGAGGTCCACATATAAATCTTTCTCTACTGCGATGTATGACTTCGCTGTGTCAACTGCAAATTCTTTGATGAAACCTGCCACAATACTGTCAAGCCAAAAGTCTACTGCGCAGGTGAATTTGTTGTTCACTTGCTATAACTTCTCAATATGTACTAGGATCCAATCTAGCTATCAAATCCGGTTTGTCACATGGTTATCCTTCAACCTTAGTATCCACTCTTGTAGTAGATGCGGAAAATCACAGAAAAAGACTTCGTGTAAATCAGTAAACACGTATTTTTCCAGATATTTGCGCGATGTGATTCTAGGGTTTCTATTGTCTTTTTGTGCAAACTCTAGCTCTTTGGTTCTCAACCAACCTTCGATTTCTTCTTTTGTGGGGTTCCAAGGTATCAACATTCCCTTCTAGTGGCTCATTGCTCTCATCTTTTCTTTGCTTTTCTCTCAATCTAGCTCATCTACTTTTCTCAGTCCTTTCTCGTTCCTTTTAACAAAGAAACAAAACCATTTTTTGGTTACTACTTTCCTTTACCATCCGAGTTATTGACCCAAGGTTCATGTTTTTTGGGTTTCCAAAAAAGCCTCTAAAACTATCAGCCCTCCTGGTAAACTAGAAGGAAACACAGTACATAGAATGCACTGCGCAGTCTCACCCGAGATAACTTTAAATGGGTGGATGTAAGACTCAGGTGTTTACAACCTAGGATCGAGTATGAGATAGGGGTTTATTATTCAGATCCATATACTATGAATTGTGATTGCACTCTACTATTGTTCACAGGTGCGCATTTATCTCTCACAGTTTATTTCCTGAACAACACAATCGTATTCCATAACAATGTATTAGCTCATGCATTAAGCATAACAAATAACTAATGAAATAAAACAAAGATATACATGCATTCATCACATTACACATATATTACCATGGTTCACCCCCTCTTGGGCTACGCCCACAAAGATTTGGCTCTAGGCTCTTTTATTATGGTAGTTCTGCATCTCCAGCGTCACGTGCTTATAATTCTCCTCAGACTGGTAAGATCTATATGAGGCAAACTAGATCGCTCCAGGCTCCACATCCCGTGATCTAATCCCTATATCTTCCTTCTCTCCTCCATTCTTAGCTCAACAACTTACAAAAATGGTTCATAACAGTATTACATAACGCATCAACTCGTACATACTATGATGGAATATTACAAAAGCCGAACTAATACAAAAGTGAACGAACCTCTATATGATACCTATGTATCTATATTTATATATATCAGGCTCTTCAACCATTTACAATGTATTACCAAAACCCTAACCCTATCGACTTTAGGTCTTCCTCCCATGCACGTGTGTTGTTCTTCTTCTAGCTGTCGCTTTCCTTGTGCACGCTTTCTTGCATGCGCGCATAGTGTTCTTCCTCCAGCTGTTACTTCACTTTCCACACGCTTTCTTTCCCATGATCATCCTTCTTTCCACTTCAGCCTGGTGCCAACAACATTCTTCAAAGTGTCCACCTTCATCAACAACACTTTATTTTCTTCAACCATGTCTCTCACAAAGTGATATTGAATATCAATATGCTTTTTCTTTGAATGATAAGCCAAGTTATTTTCCAAAAAAATTTCACTCTAACTGTCACAATATGTCCTTACAACTTGTTGTACCAACCCAACACCTGAACACAATCTTTGTAACCATACTGCTTCCTTACTTGCATGAGTGGCTGTCATGTATTCAACTTTTGTAGTTGAAAGTGCCACTACAACCTGTCTTTTGCTCATCCAACTGATTTATCCTCCAACATGTTAAACATATATCTGATTGTAGATCTTCTACGATCCAGATCTCCAGCCCAATATGCATCCACAAATACATGTATGTCCAACACTCTGTACAATATTGGTCTTCTTTGGTAGCACAATCCATAGCTATTAGTTCCAAGCAAATACCTGAAAACCCTTTTTACTGTTGTCCAATGCTCCTTCCATGGTTTTGACATATACCTGCTCAAAACTCCCACTAGATGTGCAATGTCCGGTATAGTACAAACCATTGCATACATCAAACTGGCAACTACACTCGCATATGGAACAAGAGACATGTCCTACTCCTCTTCTTGTGTATTTTGACACTGATCCACAGATAATTTTACACCAACAGGAATAGGGACCTTGACTGGTTTACATTCCTGCATATTAAACCTCTACAATATTGTCTCGACATATTTTCTCCGATTTAACCAAAGTTTCTTCTTTTTCCAATCTCTTTTAATTTCCATGCACAAAATGAAATTTGAAGCACCAAGATCCTTCATGTCAAATTTAGAGGAAAACTGAGTTTTCACATCTTAGATAATCTCCTTGTTGTTTACTATCAACAACATGTCATCCACATACAAGATCAAATAAATCAAATGATCACCAATCTTGTGAAGCCAAGTCCCAACATATAAGTGTCAAATTTTTGATACCACATCCTTGATGATTGTTTTAAACCATACAGGGACTTTTTCATCTTGCACATCAACTCCTTTCCCTTCACGACAAAGCCTTCTGGATGCTTCATATAGATTTGTTATTCCAGATCCCCATGTAGGAATGTCATCTTCACATCCATTTGTTCTACTTCAAAATAAAATGCAACAACAACATATAACATAAATATTATAGAATTTAACTTGGCAACATGAGAAAAAATATTACCAAAATCAATTCCCTCAACCTGGGAATAAACCTTTGCTACTAACCTAGCTTTGTTTTTCTCCACTTTTCCTTCTGCATTCAAATTCTTTCTAAATACTCATTTGCTGCCAATGGGATTTCTTCCAATATTCAACTCCACTAGATCCCAAGCCTCATTCTTATCCAAGGATACCATTTCTTCATACATGAACTTTTTCTAGAGATTTCCATCCTCTGAATCCACTACCTCCTTGACAGTTCTAGGATCATCATCAATAATAGACAAATCAAAATTTGAACGAAAATTAGATGGAGTATACCTTTCTGGTAGCCTTCTTTCTCGAACTGATCTCCTCAATACCGGAGTATGAGGATATTCTTCTTCTGTTTCATGTTCTTTTGTAGAGTTTGATCCATCATCCTTTAATTCAAACTCTATTTTCTCTGGTTCTTCCTTACTTGGTAGGACTTTCTGTTTAACAACATCCTTCATTTATCTAAATACCACATCTCGGCTATACACAACCTTCTTAGTTTCTAGGTTCCAAATATTATAACCTTTGAGACCATCTTTATACCCAATAAATATACGCTTTTCAACCTTCTTATCTAGCTTACTCTTGTTTTCCTTTGGAACATGAACATAGGCCTCACAACCAAATACCTTGAGATGTGTGAGATAATTTTTCTTACTATTCCATACCTCTTGTGGAGTTTTGTCATCTAGCGCTGATGAGGGTGATATGTTGACCAACTAACATGCAATACCCATTACCTCTGTCCAGAATTATTTCTCTAACCCGACACCACTAAGCATGCACCTTGCTTTTTCTGTCACCATCATGTTCATCCTTTATGCAACTCCATTCCGCTGAGGTGTATATGGAGTAGTCTTTTTCCTTTCTATACCACATTTCTTATAAAATTATTCAAATTCATTCCCATAGAACTCTCTGCCATTATCTATCCTCAACACCTTAATTATTTTCTCTGTTTGATTCTCAACAAGAGCATTAAACTATTTGAAATTGTCAAAGACTTCATATTTATTCCTGAGGAAATATATCCAAGTATTCCTCAAGAATTCATCTATAAATGAGACATAATACACAAATTTTCCCAATGATGGAACTGACATAGATCCAAACACATCATTGTGAACTATCTGTAAAATTCCTTCTGCCCTCATTGCACAAGAGGGGAATCTTACCCGATTATTCTTCCCATATACACAATGTTTACAGAGATCAAAATCCAGAGAGAATTTAAACATATTTTCAACCATACCTTTACCGTGTAGTAGTCAAAGATCCTTCTCTCCAATATGCCCCAATCTTTGATGCCACATCATAATCTTTTCTCCAGAGATTGTTTTGGAGCTGCCTTTGTTTTTCTAGCCCGTCACAAATTTCATTCTTAATGCTCGAAATCGAAAGGTGGTTTTCGTATTTTCCCTCTGTGGTTTCAATATCCCTGAAGCTTTATCATGCGAGAAACAATGATTATTGTACTCTCGAGACGAGTCCAACCTTTCGTAAAAATGTTTCCTATTTTGTTCTACCTCGGGATCTCGTAGGTCGGATACTATAAGTCATGTAGTTCACACGTCCCGAGCTACGAAACGGTGAAATCTCTTTAATTTTTCACGCAGGGCAGTAACGAGAGTAAAGTTTTCCCTAAACCGTGATTAAAATTCATTGGGTTTTCACACCTCGGCGTTCACCAAATCCAAAAATTTATTGTCGTAGCCCCGATAGCCGAGAACACGAGGTCCTTATTTTAGTAACCCGTGTCAAGGTTAAAAGTAAAAGCTAAACCATGGTAAAAGTTCTGTCGGCAATTCCCCACTCGACGTTTTCTTTTTTAAAAGTTACACCGTCTCAGCCCCGACTCACGAAGTCACGATAAGGATATAAACGTAATTAATTAATCACTAAATCCTATTTTATCTTCCCTTTTTATTAAGTCGTATTATCGCGATCTTGCGGTTTCGCAGCTCGGCATGCAAACCTCCCGGAAACTTATTTTCGAAGCTCCGAGTCGCGATATGGCGAATATAATAATTATGAAATTAATTGAGCCCCTAATCAAAATTACGTTTTTTATTAACCAAAATCGATCATCGCAGTCTCGAGCGTTAGAGGTTCAAAGTGTTAAAGTAAAATCCCCGATATAACGAGTACCAAAATATTGATTAACGTTGGTAAAACCGGATTAATTAAGCTAAATCAATACATATCCCGTGTTTCGATGCTTGCATGATTTATGAGGTAGCCTTATTCTTTCCATCGCCAACTGACATTTTAAACCGCCAAAAATTTATGACATTAATGAGGAAATAGGGCAAATTGATGAATATAAGATCAGATTTTTATGGCAAAATTTATTTCTAAACATGATTTGACAGACTTGTTCTGAAAGGTACCGAGTTTTTGAATATATATAAGAGCTGTGGTTCATTATAACAAATGCATTTTCATATTACGCAGAGCACATTATCTCTGAGCAAGCTGACTTCTGTATGTATATGTATTTCTATCGCAGAAGAGCTAAAACACAATCCCCAGCCATGGCTCCGCGAAAAGCATCCAAAGCCAGTGTTGAGGTTTCGGGACAAGGATCAGACAACGTTGCTGATACTTCGCCTCGAAGTATCGACTCGGTCCCGAATTGGTCGTTCGTTTCAGATGTTCTGCAGGCTGAATTGGTGGATTATTGCGATGACTCCAACGACAATGAAAAAGATGATATAACCACCAAGTATAAGATCGTCATCCAATCCAGAATGCACAAAGTAGCAGCCAGGCCACGACTACTGCCATATTATGATATGGTCTGATGGGCATTGGACCATGTAGACATACCTACCAGAACCATCATGGATGAGCAGAAAGTCACCATCGGGACTTTCAGGTCGGAACATCTGCAAGCCATGTATAAGCTGCCCACAACGTCCGACTATACATATGGCACCGAATTTTTGGACGAGTTCAAGCAGAAGGAATTCATACAGTATGATAAAACCATGTCCAATTTAATAAGAGATTGGGTTTCGCACGCCGCGAAGTTCAAGGCTGATAGCCACGACATATATCCAATAGCTTCCTTAGAGCCATAGTACAAGTACGTTGCCATGATGACATGCAAGTTGTATGGGAGAGAGGACACCTCACATTTTTTTCTTCCGTGGGTGCCTCTAATGTTTTGGGTCGCTGAAGGCAGTTCCTTCGACTGGGCGAAAATGCTATCCGACATCTTGACCTGTCGAATCACAGAGTATCGGGTGCAGAAAGAGGGCAGAAAGGCATCTTCATTTTTCATGTCTGCATACATTATGGACGCCGTGTGTTTTTTGACACCATTTCCCTTAATGAGCTGGAGTTGGACTCCAGCAGAAGACGAGCCCATACATGTCTATCATTCAAAATTATGGGAAAACAAAGCAACAAATTTTGTGGATGAAATCTTCAACTGGGTGATGGTGCCCCTGCATGTCACTATTTTCGGCCACCCGCCACCTAGAATATCAGACATTATAGTAACAAATCTGAGCAGCATAGCAGACTGGTATGTAGAAGCCAAATTTTCATACCTCAGGGTTTTCGGGGCTTCTGTTCCCCCGCATGCATTGCCATTGTTCATTCTTGATAAGCTGGCTTGTTGTGAGGTTGCCAGACAAACAGTAATCGGTGGTATAAGCAAGGAGCTTAAAGGATATTCAAAGTAGGTATGGCCACCTTTTCCTCTTCATTTAAATTCTTATTCTTTATTATATTTCGGGCATGACAAAGCTGAGGCAGCAGCCCTGGAAGACCTAAATTTGGTCCTCATTGAATACAAGAAGCATAATCCACAAAGGGTCGTGAGCAATCATTTGGCCAGTTGCGGGCTCAAGAGATTTGAGCACGAGAATTCATCCTCGGATGACATTTTCCGAGGCGCAAGGTCTTATGCCGAGATCCTAGCTCGGATACAAACCTTGGCACCCAAGGAAAGAGTCGATGTTCTGAAGTTCCAAGAACATCGACGCAGTTGTCTTCCTGCAGTGTTGCAGGGCGAGAGTCCAACTACGGTGGAGGTCAAACAAAAGGATGTCAAAGGCTCTAAGGATGCAAATCTCGATCAAGAAAAACACCAGGACGAGGGAGAGAAAACCAAGAGTCCAAAAGCATAAATAAAGACTCCCGACCCTCCGAAGAAGTAGAGTCCGGTTACTACTCTGAGGAAATCAACAAAGCAGGTCGGAGAACCTATCACATTAGTTACTCCCTTTCAGTCGACTTAGGGAAATATTGATGTAGGATGGATCTTCAATGAAGAGTTGAGGCCTATAAGGGTAGAAGAACTCCCTCCAAATGAGTTTTTCTTCGATAAGAAGAGAAAGGTAGTGGTAAAAAGGGAATTTTATCAGGAAGGAGAGTCAACGGCCAAGAAATACAAAGTTATAACTGATGGAAAAGACAAGAAGAATGAACAATTCGCGACTGAAATAGCAGGGACATTAGGAGCATATGCCTCGACGAATCAATTTTCAGTCGGGCTTTTGAAAAACCAGCTTAAATGAAAAAATTGACTCATCAAGACCCTTGAAGCCATACTAGCCACAACAATAGAGACTGCCAAAGACCAGGCGAGCGTAGGAATAGAGCAGGCCAGGTTGGCCGATAAGAACRAGAKAGAGCTACTCAAGACTAAKCTCRAGCAAGTGCAGCTGGTGGTTCGGGATGGTCAGATGCAAGCGAGTCAGCAAAAAGATTTTATCCAACAGCTGCAGGTTAGGGTGGAAATCGTCGAAAGCAAAGTGATAGATATCGGGATGTTTCAATCCCAGGCGATGGAGATTCGGGGCAGAATCTCTGCGGCCCAAYGAAATTTACTCGACAAGGTAGAGGAGATTTGGGACARCTGCTTGCTGGTAAATCAAGTTTTGGAGAATTTAAGTGCTAGAGAAAGGGAAGCTAGAGCAGCACGGGTCGCCTTCCAAGAGGCTGTGATAGCCACAAACAGCAGGGATTCAGGAAGCACTCCCAGGTTCACCATTTTGGAGCAGACCAGAGGAAACATTCTATTGAAAGAATGGGAGCACAACATCTCGTAAGGCAAGCTGCAAGCCAAAAAGGTAATGAATTCCTTAGAAGAGGCCTTCAGTTCTGTAGATGGAAATATGCTAGGCATTGATGGCGAGGGTAATGCCGAGGCGTTGATTCAAATGAATATGGAAAAAATCTCGCTTGATCTAAAGAAAAGAGAGGAAATAGATTCGGCCGAGATCTCCCAAGTGACTATGGCGGACATAGTCCAAATAGACAAGTGTATGATCAAACCAAGTGCGCAATTATGTGCTATCGACATCATAGACAAAGAAATGGAAGACAGGCTGCCACAGTTAGCCCAAGAATGTTAGTTTTTTGAAGCCAACTATCAAGCAGAACCGTCGAGGCTGATATCTCAACTGGTTGAAAGATGTGTCACCTATACCGAACACACATGAGGAAAAACGTCTGGCACCAAGTGAAGACAGTGAAGAAGAAATGGAGCGATTGCTCTCCTTCCCATCATAACCAAAATTTTTGAAACGATTGAGATTTTATCTAATTGTAAAACTGTATAAATATACCATAGAAAGAAAGAAAAAGAGGCTGGACCCTTTTGTGTTGATTGTAACAGAGTTTTTACATTTTTGAGAGTTAATTCAAAGCAAATCCGAAGATTCTCAATTCCGTCACGACTGTGTTATGAGTTTGTTTTCTTGTATCTCATATTTTCATTTCATTTCATATTCATAACTGATGAATGCTTCATTATAATTTAGTATGACCACTACTATAGAAAATGAATTCTGGTTTTCTATACTTGTTTACTGTTTTTCCTCTATACCAGCTAATCAACAGGTGTAAGACCAGTCAACACTTTCAGAAGTCCATATATATTTTATGCTTCATCGGGTTATTTCCTTACTATTTTCCTCTTCTGTTTATACGTGAGATTCTCCCTTGATAGGAGCCTCATTCGATAGACAACTAAATGTTTTTCTCCCACCTCATACTTTTTATCAAGATATAACTCAGTTACGGGAAAGAGCCTTTGATTTGCACCCCTATTTTATTCCTGAAACCGTAAACTCTCTTTTATTACGACCGAATTGAGACAACACTTAATTTCCCTCTGAAATTTTCTTACTTTTACTGTTCCTCCATGACTGTCCCTGTACCAACACAGCCCAATATCGAACCCGGATTATCAAATCAAACACACATTGCCTTAAACCTTTTCGATACTATTCTTAAACCAGCTACTACCTGGGTTGAACTTGAACGTTCATGGGCAGCGATTGAACAAGATATAACCATCCAGGAACAGTTGGAAGATAGACAATGCCAACGTAGAAATCTTCCTTAGTTTTCTTGGCCGAAGGTTGACGCTTCTCTCTTCTCCACCCTTTACCCACTTTCGGATGCTTAGACACTGTACTTCTAAGCCTTAAGTACAGACTCTGGAAAAATAGACTGTATGAGTTCTTTCTTCTTCAACTCCAATATCAGGAGCAATGGAACTATTACACCCATCACTAATAGTGATTCCTTGCAGCTTATACAAAGTTCCAAACCAAAATCCCTTCAACAACACCATTGTTCCTAGAACCATCCTGCAGGTTTCCTTTTCAAATATTGTTTTTACTCCTGCATCGTCCATTTTGCTTACATAAATCAAATTTTTGGCCAAACTTGGGATCACCAGGTAGTGTTCTAATCCTTCCATCTGTTAGGATCTAAATATGTCTAAAAAACAACATCTATGCATCAACCAAAGGTAGGCATTGGCACAAGCATTTTACTTGTTGTCTACATAGGTTCTTACCTTCCGTTTTCAATGCCCAATCCTCCAGAGATGAAACACCTGTAAAGGAACAACAATCGTAAAGGGAATGACAATTGTTCTATTCAAATGAACAACACTTTCTGTAAAGGGAAAGACAATTGTAACAAGGGAATGTCAGTCGTTATATTGGGCTGAACTAATGTTGAATTAATTGCTTGTAGTACTTTCCCAACTATCTAATTTGTCAATCCGAGGTTCGTAAACTTACGAAGCACATGAAAAGTATATGCAAGACTGAAGCAGAACTAATCTAATCTAATGTTTAAGCTACAACTGAAATTGAATCATTAATCTAACGTAGGGAATTGAAACACACGACTTGGAATTGAATTGCTACAACCTATGACTAAAATTGAATCATTAATTTAATGCAGGGAATTGAAACACACGACTTGGAATTGAATTGCTACAACCTACGATTGAAATGAAATTTTGTAAATGAAATTAATCTAGGAATGGAAAATTGTGTAAATGAAATTAATATGGGAATGGGAAATTTTGTAAATGAAATTAATCTAGGAATGGAGAACTACATGAAGGAAAAACAAATACAACATGTGAAGAGTTGAATGACACAACAACATATGTGAGCTCACGCCAATGCAACAATATTACATTACAATAACCAAATCAATCTTCATAACATAATAATGAAAGCATGAAAACCAAAACTATAAATCTAAGAATCCCTTTTTTTCAAATTACAAATCTAAGACTAATCCAGATTTCTACTTGAATCCTAATGACTACTCACTTCCAAATGATTACTACTCCCTCATGAAGAGAGAGCACTCTCTTTTATACATGAGAGCCTTGAATATAAGATAACCATCTCATAATTACAGATCCACTATTATCTCAACTATTTTCCCATTATTACAAAATATAATCCCTTCAAATCCTCACACATATCTCTCATATATCTTGGATAAGATATGCCAACCAAATATCCATGATCTTCTCCTTGAATTATCTCCTCAAATATTGAAATGGTGGAGGAATTATTTGAGAAGTCCTTTTGAATTAATCCTTCACATATTCCTACACATTACAAAGATCACACATTTTTGAGATATATATGAAAACATGTCGATTTTCTAATATTTAATCACAAATTCCCTTTTAATACTAAAATGAATAAAGTGGAGAATAATAAGGTGAAACCCAAGTATATTTATGGAAATGATATCGTAAAAGGTTAATGGGGGAATGAAATGTGGATAATGATGAAGGGAAAGGCGGATGAAAATATGACATTTCTAAGCCCCAACACCATCTATGAGCCGCAACTTGACTTTTCCTCGTCCTATGATTCTCGTTGTCATGTCATCACTTAGGAAAATATTACCTCCATCATGCCTTTCATATTCACAGAAACACTCCCTGTGGGGAGTCATATGAAAGGATGCACTTGAGTCAACCAACCATGCCTCATGATCTACATGTGTGCTTGAAGAAGCCAAGTACACATCCCCTCCTTCTTCTTTAGAGGTATTTTCTTCTATAGAAGGAGCTTCTTCAGAACCCTTCTTTTTCTCAATTTTGGATCTACACTGCTTATTGCAGTGCACTTCTTTTCCACATCTCCAACATACCTTTACAAACTTTCTGGGAGATTTAGATCTACCCTTCAACTTAGATATCCCACTTGAGGACTTAGATCTATTTCTTTCCTGGGAGCGTCCTCTTGCAAATAATGACTCTGTTCTCTCTCTTTCCATGTTCTTCCGTCTCATCTCCTCCAACAACAAGGATGAGACCACTTCATAAAAATCTAAGGAAGTTGTATTACTACCTATGGCCACAACCAAGCTATCCGACGAGTTTGGTAAAGAACATAATAAACTGATACACTTATCTTCATCTGAAATTTTAATCTCAATAGATACTAACTGACTTACCGCAGTATTGAAGGCATTCAAATGCTCTTCCACTGAGTCTCCATCTCTCATCCTCAGGTTATACAACTTCTTTCTCAGGAAAATTTTATTTACTAGGGATTTAGACTGATACAAATTCCCCAACTTATCCCATAAATATTTGGCTATAGCTTCCTCTGACACATTTAGTAATACTGAACCTGAGAGACACAGTCGAATTGTGCTCTTCTCCTTTCGATCCAACTTTTTCTAGTCATTTGCCGACATTCTTGTAGGTGCAGTACATGGATCCACCATGATCCACTGATGTCTGTCCACCAACAAATATTCCATCTTGAGCTTCCACAACTCAAAAATTTTCCCATTAAACTTCTCGATCTCCATTTTTGAAATGCTCGCCATTTCTTTTCACCTAAAAAATCAATACCACAGATCTCCCACTGTAACAAGGATTATCACAGTTCTAAGATAAACCCTTGACCACAAAGACATCCCCCTAAATCCAACAAAGCTTTGATACCAGATGTAGATTTTAACCTTGTGCAATATTTTACTGCAAATAGATTTTCAATAAAAGAATAGAAAAGATACATTGACAAATACACACATTACATAGAGATTTTTCTCTTGGAAACCCAAACCGGGAAAACCAACATATTCTATATTCATTCATAGTGATACATTGTTTACAATACAATATACATATAGGATGAAGCGACATCCAAAACCCTAACCCAATGACCTAGATTAGTCAACAACCCTAATTCTTTAACTGGAAATAGAAAACCATCAACAAAAACCATGTGCTGAAAAATCACCCAACAATGGACATGAAAATCGAGGAGACACAAAAAACGAGGAAAAAATGTGACACATTTCCTGAGGCAATTTTTTTTTCTCAGGGTCACTTCCCTCGAACCCCTACGCG
>JASDQU010102633.1:268847-293324 GCA_032191745.1 Picea mariana
TTGATAATTTGCTACTTTCACTACCAATTGTTTTTTCTATGCTATATTCATCTCGGATGGAGCCATGCCTATGCCTAAAAATCGTATGATGTCCGAGAAGTAATCATCCACCATATTGATTGCAAATAAATGTGCATTTTGGAATATCTCATCTAAATTGCCTGCATATTCTCCTAACAATATGCGCGATAGATGATCTAATCGTGCATTCATGTTCCATGGTTTCACTACAACCTCAAAGTCATATTCCTGAGATAATAATAGCCACCTGCATATTCTTCCCCCTAACACTAGCTTGTCGACTAAGTACTTTAATTCATAATGGTTTGTAGACATCTTACAGTGAGACCCTTGTAGATAATGCTTGGATTTTTGTAGTGCATAGACCATTTCCAATCCTTCTCGTTCCGTGGTTGTATAGTTATTTTCTTCTATAAACAACTTCCTGCTTGCAAATCAATTGGGCGATCTATGTCTCCTTGCCCTAGTTGGGATAGTACTATGCCCAACACTATAGACGATGCATCTACATGTACATGAAACTCCTTAGTCCAATCTGGAAAAATTAAAATCGTTGGGGTTACCAGTTTTTGTTTCAGGGTGTCCAACCCCTTCTAACATCCATCAGTGTTGTGATCTACACATATCCCTTGATAAATTTCCTATAATAACCTATATGACCCAATGTTGCCCTTAGTTTTCTAACTGATGTAGGTGGTTCTAACTCCAGAATGAATGCGATCTTGGCTGGATCAACTAATAGTCCCTGTTTGCACACTACATGTCCTAACATAATTCCAAACGGTGTGCAAAAAATATACTTCTTCATATTCAACGAAATATGACACTGTGTGCACCGATCCAACATAAGCTTGAGAACTTATATATGATCCTTTAGTATATTGAACACCGTCCAATCATCAAAGTAGACTTCTAGGAACTTATGGATGAACTCCTTGAATGCTACAACCACTACTCTGGAAAACACCACAGGGGAATTCTTCAATCCAAAAGACATAACTGTATACTGGTAAATTCCCCATTCCATCGCAGGTCAGGCTTCCCTTCTTACCCCTTCACTGTTGGAATGATGAAACAATAAAAAGTATAGGAAACACACTGGGGAGGTTCATCAATCAGGCTGAACCACGAGATGGTATGCAATCATGCACACGTCTTTGTGTAGAACTAGACTTGGAGAAAGGTCTTCTAGAAGAAATCCAACTAAATTTATATGGGTGGTCATACATCCAAACAATGGACTATGAACAACTCCCTTTTAATTGCAAATCCTGCCATGAGTATGGGCATTTCGCCAAAAACTGCCCCAAGGCTATCTAGGAGAATCCTGAAAATAAAGTGCTAGATCAATGGCATCCATCAAAAAGAAAGAAATCGATGAAAAAGGAAGGAACCCAACAACAATAAAGGAAAACAACTCTAGGCCCCCCTCACCACATAAAGGGAAATCCCAAATACAAATTGATGATGAAGCAAAAAGTAGCAAAAACAAATACGATCCCCTGAAAAACCTAGAGGCAGAATTGATCAACTCAAAAGAAAATACAAAAGATAGTCAGCCAGTTCAAGATCCCGATCTCAAGTGGCCCTCAGTGGACCCCGATCCCTATCCCCAGAACCCTATTCAAGCGTAGGAGGATGATATCTAGGAAGACTCGAGAGAAGAGATGGATATGGAACTCCTAAAGAGTGCTAGAACTACGAAAGTAGGAAGGAAAACCAATAAAAATAGAAGGGAAAAAGTGACTAACCAGGACAAGGAGATAGGAACCCAACCAACACTAGAGGAAATTCTTAAAAAAGAAGGAAAAAGTGGGAAAGATCCAACAACAAAGGGACAACCTCCACCCATGAAAGGGGGGGGGGACAAAACACACTAGTAAATAATGAAGGTAGTCTCCTAGAATTGCAGAGGATTGGGACAGAGGGAAAAAAAGAATCCATGGGAAAACTAATTGGAACAAAAAATCCCCATATCCTCCTAATTTAGGGGACAAAAATGCAGGGAGATGAGGCCCTGTGAGAAATGAAGCAAATTTGGAAAACAAGCAGCGGAACAATGCTGAATGCTAGAGGCGCATCGATCTACAGAGAAGAAAAAATAGTTGAATCTACACACTGGACGCTGGTCAAACTAAATCATCTTCAATCAAGTATCACCTACCCTATTTGTAATGTTTATATGCCTAATAATTATTGGGAAAAAAATGAGTGCTCAGATTCTTTATTGAAAATTAAAGAGCTAGGAGCCCAAAACAATTGCATTATAGCAGGGGATTTTAACACAACCTTACATCAAGGGGAAAAAAAAGGAGGAACCACTCTAAGGGACCAGTTCAAGGAAAAAATGGAGGATCTGATCTCGGAACTAGATCTGTTCGATGTTCAACCCTCTAAAGGGAAATTCAATTGGAGCAATAAAAGGATAGGGGTGGGGCATATAACTTCCAGACTTGATCGATTTCTCATCCATATCTCTTTACTTCTCCGCCCGCTTAACATTTCCTCCCAAATTGTGCCTTGGGGTGTTTCAGACCATCATCCAATAGCCCTCTCCATTGAAAAAGAAGAAAATCTGGGACCCATTCCCTTCAAATTCAATCCAATTTGGTTGGAGTCCCTGGATTTCATCCCCCTAATTTCCTCAATTTGGTCAACCTGGGTGGATGGAACCCTTGTGTACATCTGGGAGAAAAAGATAAAAAAGGAAAAACAAGCAATAAAGGACTGGGTTAAAGTCTCCTTCCACAACATAAGAGGAGAAGTTGAAAGATATAAAAAGTAGCTAGAAGTTCTTTATGAGGAAATTGACACTAGTGAAATTAAAACCAAACATTTAGTGTAGGAGAAAGAGAATTTTCAAAATGATTTAAGGGCACTTCATAATGAAGAAAAGGAGTGGAGACTCAAATATAAAGCTTTGTGGCTCCAAGCGGGGGACAAAAATACTTCCTTTTTCCATAAGCAGGCCAAAGCAAGACAACACAAAAACTCAGTGGAGGAACTAAAAACAACCACAAGAGGCACATTCAATTCCTTTGAGGAGATACAAAAGGAAGCCTCCTCTCACTTCAAAAATGTCTACACCCAAGATGGAGTAGATAACAGAGAGATTAGTCTACAATTCATAGAGCAGATACCACAACTGATAAAGGAAGAGGATAACCAAGAATTGAATAAGCTGGTCACAAAAGAGGAAGTTAAAGTAGTTGCCTACCAATTTGATCTTGAAAAATACCCTGGGTTGGATGACTTCACTCTCCATTTCTATCGAAATTGTTGGGGAATAATTAAAAAGGATTTACTTTGTATGATCAGATATGTCCAAATTACTTGCAAGTTAGGAGGAGCCACCAATACCTCTTTTCTTGACCTGATTCCTAAAGTAAAAAATGATAACTCCTTTGACTGGTTTCGTCCCATCTCTCTCTGTAATGTCTCCTACAAAATCCTAACAAAAATTATAGCGAACTGAATAAAGAAACTGCTCCCACAGATCATTCTTCCAAATCAAGGGGGATTTGTGGCTAATAGGAAAATTTGGGACAACATAATTCTTGTGCAGGAGGCCATTCACACCAGTGTTATGAACAAAGAAAAAGGAATGATAATTAAAATCGATATGGAAAATTCCTTTGATCGATTGAAACACGAGTTCCTTTTTGATGTGTTAAAAAAAATTGTTTTCAATAACTCTTTTGTCTCTTAGATCAGGGCTTACATATCGTCCCCCTAGATATCACCGCTAATAAATGGGCACCCAAATATGTTCTTCCAAGCTACAAGAGGACTTTAGCAAGGCTTCCCACTCTGTCCAATGTTGTATATCATCATGGAAAAAACTTTGAATAGAAGACTGGAATATGAAAGAGTCAACGGAAATATACCAGGGCTGAAAATAGATAGGGGTATCAGAAGGATAAATAACTCACAGTTTGCTGACAACACTCTTCTTCTTGGAGGAGCTTCCTAGAATATGGCTAGAAGATTCAAGCTCGTCCTAGAACAATATGAAATAGCCTTAGGAGGTATTTTCAATAAGCAAAAAAACCAAATTTATGCTTGGAACATAAAATTTTGTACAATGGACATAATTGCCAACATCCTACAATTATCCTTCTCAATAGAATGGAAGTATTTCAAGTATCTTGGCACTCCCATCAATATCAAAGCCGTCCCTGGTGAGGCATGACATGTGATCCTCCAAAAACTCCAGGATCAATTTGAAATTTGGGGAGCAACTTGGTTGAACCCAACTGGCAGGGTAGTCTTAATAAAGTTAGTCCTATCCTCGTTTCTAATCTTCCAGTTTTCTGCCCTCTATGCTCCAGTGGGAATCAAAAAAGAAATGGCCAAAATAATCAGGAAATTTATTTGGCAAGGGGGAAAATACAATGGTAAAAAATTACACATGGTAAAATGGTCTACTGTCTGCGCCCCTAAAGAAAATGGGGGTCTGGGTATTCGGGACCCAGAAAAGATAAACATAGCCCTGGGGGAAAACCTAATCTGGCGATTAATCACTAGAGGAAACAAATGGTGGAAAAAATAAATCTGCAATAAGTACCTCTCAAAAGTCAAAAAAAGGTGTCTAGATGCTGTAAACCTCAGTCAATCAGGTTCCCCAATATGGAAGCTAATTCAGGCATCAGTGTCACTCTTTCAAAACCACCTCAGCTGGACCCCAGGAAACGGTAAAGAAATTAATATTTGGGAGGATCAATTCTTAGATATGGGAATACTCTCTTGTATTCCTGCACTGGACCACTTCAAACATTGGCTAACGTCAGAAGGAAAAATCACTCTCTTGATATTTCTAATTTGAATAGTAATGGTGCTTGGGAAAATTGGAACCTGGGAGAGGTCCCCCCCCTCCTGCTGAAAGAGGCCCATCAGTTCCTCCTGGTGGTCTCAAGGTCTACCCCATCTCTCCTTAGTCAGAGGGACATAAAAAGTTGGGGAGAAGTAGGGTACACAGTGAGGTTGGGATACATAAAGCTCCTCCAAGAAAGTGATTTTCCAAACAAATCTTCCATCTGGAAAGAAATTTGGAACCTAAATATCCTACCAAAGATAAATATATTTGGTTGGTAGTTGGCGCACAACAAGCTTTTAACAAGAGAAAACTTGAAAAAAAGAGGTTATATGGGGCCTTTCAGATGTGCTGTCTACAACCAAAATCTTGAAAGAAATGACCACATTTTCCTAAATTGCAATTTCACCAAACAAGTGATGCACAATGTCTACTCAGAGATAGTCCCTAAAATATCTTGGCCACAAGCATCAAAAGTCTGATTGGAAAATGGGGTTAACACTACAAAGGTTCACTCCACAAGAACCCAAATTTAAGTCAAATCTGGAAGGCCTCGATTAAATTTGTGAGCTGGAAAATATGGTTGGAAAGAAACAAAAGAATTTTCAAAGGAAAGCTCATCTCCCCCCCCCCTTAGTTGCAACTCTCACGATCAACCAGTGGGGGGAGTACATATCATCCAGGAAATTAACAACCCGGGCAGGTGGTCCATTGCTAGCAGAAGAAGAGGTCTGGATAAATAAAATAAATCTACCCGTCGTTCACCCCATCACTTTGCCAAAAAAATCATGCTGGCAGCTTAAAATTCCCTCCGAGGATTTCAAAAATTGGCTAAATGCCCAAAATAGTCACGTTCTCTGTTTCGATGGTGCCTCAAAAAGGAACCTAGGGGAGGCACGTGAAGGAGGGGTTCTGGTCATCCCTAGAGGAGAAATATTTCTAACCTACTCGTGGAATCTGGGCATAAGCACCAATAATCTAACAGAGGCCTATGCATTCTTCCAAGGAGATCTTCTAGCTCAGGAACGACAACTCAGCCATTTAATCATTCTAGGGGACTCCAAGAACATAATTCAGTACATCATCAAAAGGACAACCCCGAAGAATACAAAGTTGAAAATGCTCATAAAAGAATCAGAGATATGCTATCTACCATGCACTCTACCTTTTACTATATTCAACGCATAAACAATGGGATAGCATACAAACAAGCTAATCTAGCTATAGGAAGAGGTCCAAGTCACATGGAAGTCTTGGGAAGGCTCCTATTTCTCCTCCCCTCTAATGCCTCAACCCCCTTTGGTCTACACTCCACCTGGCGCCCACTCCCACGCAACGATTCAGTGAAAAGGTAGTATAGGTAAGCCAAGCATCAAGCTCGGGGGATTTGTGTACTTGAGCATCCTCTGGTTCATGGGATCTAGTATGCTTCAGTACACACATATGGATCTCTTAGTGTGTAGGGAGTTCATACTCTGTGGGAACCTATTGCAATCGTCACTCCATGCCTGTCCAGTCTCCAACTCCCTCACCTCCACATTAATTTTGCTCACAAATAAGGCTTGTGAAAGGATTGAATCTATGCTCCACAACAAGAGGATGTTGGCAGTACCTGCTACATCTTCATTTGAGCCTCATTCCTTTTCTGAGCATGCATGAAATCTTTTCTTAGACACAAGAGGAATTCGGGATGGCCAGAGCCCGATTCATTGTCACTGCCAGCTAAAGAAGAATCTGATAATGCAGTGTTTGTCCTGGGAAGGGAATTTAAAGAGAAGAGGTAATATGAGTTCGGAGAAAAGCTCCAGCATAAGTGGTGAAGCAGGTGAGGAAGAAACAAACAGCGACCACCTAAGGATCAACATAGTCACTAGTTTGTCCAAAGGCTGCAACAGAGAATTCTTTAACGATGAAATTGTCTGTGGAAATAACGAAAGGCTCCATACAGTTCTAGGTTGCTTCATCGTTAGTATAGATAGAGGAGGTGCAACAAAAGGTAGTACTGATAAAGGAAATTACAGATACATACACTACTGAAGAGACATAAAATCCAGCAACACCAATGATAGCGCAAAAGAAGGTTCCAATAACAAGCATATGAAGGTTCCAATAACAAGATTGTCTGCTAAAATGGCTCAACAACCAGGTCATGAGAGGTTGGAGGACAAATTGGTGGAAGACAAATTCTCCACCAAACAACAATTGGAACTGTGATTGGAATCCCATAGCTCCACACTAAACTTCACCCTGGAAACATTGGCGCAATACCACACCCTAATCAACCAACTACAAGACGAGGTCGACTATCTCAGACGTCAAGGGGAACGAATGGAAGCAATGCATGAAGCCATAACACACAATTCTACAGAGCAAAGCCAAAATGAGGAGACTGGGAGCAAGGAAGACCTAGTACTGCTTGACCTGAATGTAGCCCTGGAAGCACTGCCAAAAGAAGAACAAGGTTCAAAGGAATATTGTCTGTAAGAAGAGAAGTAAGGATTTCCCAATTTTGTAAAAATGATGTAAATTAATCTTATCAGGAGATAGTTTTGTTTTGATAAGTCTGATAAGGCTAAATTACATATGTAGAATCTGTGGAAAACTCTTTGTGGTATGATTTTGATGAAAATTTGTAGTTGGTATCCTATATCAACACCCTATTTTGTACTTTGTGACCTTGGTTGCGCCCTTTATATATAATTTATTATTATTATTATTATTATTTTTTCAGTTTTTGTAAAAAAACAAAAAACTCCCCCATTCCATCACAAAAGTGGTTTTTATTCGATCCTCCTCCGCAATTTGTATCTGATGGCACCCAGAGAATCCATCTGTGAAAGAGTAAGTTTCCTGGCCTCCTATGGTTTCCAGTACCTCATTCATGAATGATGTTGGAAATGGGTCATGTAATCATGTGTCATTCAACTTCCTTAAATCTACATAGATCATGATTGCTCCTATATTCTTTTCATGTACCACCATTGGACTAATCCACTTAGATTCTTCTACTAGTTTGATGATTCCTGTGTCCAAAATCCTATCTATTTTATCCTTCACTTTCTCCTTGTACCTCAGATTTAACTTATAAGCCCTCTGGAGCACTGGTTTAGGTCCTGGTTTCAATAGGATCTTCATCTTGCCTAAGTTTCCTGCTATTCCCTTCATTTATGAAAATTTCATTGGGAATGGGTCTTGGTATTCTCGATTTAAACATGCAATCTTCTCAACTGTCTCATCATTCCAATAATATCCTATCTGTACAAACTTGGGATTCTCTGTCATCTCAATGTTTACCTTTCGTGTCTTTATAGGCTCTGTATATGCGGTGGATTCAAGCTTTGGCCCTTCTATGGCTTGTTCTACTTTTGTCTCAGGTACTTGTACATTCCTTAGATCCTCTTCTTCATAGTCTTCTTTAGCTACCTTATAGCACTCTATTAGCTCACAGATAGTCATTTTGGCTTTGTGCGCACTACATACTAGTACCACCTCCATAATCTCTTCTTCTAAGAAGATATTTGTTTGAATCACCTATAACGTTGAATCTATTGATGGAGATTCATGTTCAAGTGTAAACGTGATTCCAAATCTCTAGACCAGTTCTTCCCATCTCATTGTCTCCCTACGCATTTCCAATTCTAAGTACCAGTCCTTCAGAATTATGTCTAGTGTGTGTATGAATCTGTGCGTCCACTCTGTTTTTGGTACTGAACTCCATAAATCTATGCACTTTTCCACATGAACTGCTGGATCACTCTCCCCTATATACTTCTGCACAATTATTTCTCCCTCAATGCTAAACCTTATTTGCATGAGTCTACTGCACTGTGACCAATATTTCATTCCCTCTCTGTGTGCAACCCACCATCTGAAGGGCGTTGTTTTTAATACAACATCTAGTGCTAACAAACTTTACTGTTTGGGTACCTAAAAATCAAATGATTTTACAAACATACTTCTATTAGTTAATCCATCATACTTGGGTGGATCACATAGCTTTGTTCCAATCCAGTGTAAGAATCGAGTGATCTGCGCACATCGTCTGGTTGACACTTCATGCATCCTATGTTTCCAAGGCTCTAGACCTTCTTCAAAATTTAACACACATGAAATAATACTTCACCAACTCAACACATCATTTATTGTCGGGTTGACATAATCCTCCATCCACGCAATCATTTTATATAAATTATCAATGTCATTCCCTCTTGTTGGTTCTATGTATATTTTTCCTTCTGACGAGTCCAAGGGTGAAGTAACTTTCAAATCTCCAACTTCAAATATCATCTTCCTCCTCTTCAAGTTGATTATATCTTGGCTATCAAAATCCAATTCTAGTCCCATCAGCTCTAGATATGGTTGACTACCATCCATGATCTCAATAACTTCAAAGTCTGCTATGTTGCACACTCCATCTATGTTCACAGGTAATCTTGTCAAACGACCAATCAAAACTATTTTGTGTTGATTAGCGAGCCTTGGATGAACATGAAACCATACCAGCTTGGGTTTTCCCATAAAATCCCATGTCTTCTTAGGTAGCACATTCACGTTAAAACCTAAGTCCAAGATAATACTATTCACATCATACTCTCCAATCTGTGCAATGAATTTGAATTCTTCATTGGTTCTCTTCCTGCACAATATCTGATTGACCATAATTTGTGCGACAAGAGTTTCCCTTCGTCTTGTTTAGTGGTCAAGCATGTCATATAATGTAGTCAGTGCAACCTCATCTAAATTATTATCTCTACACAACTTCTTAGGAATTCTGTTAGCGTGCTTACCTTCCTCGTTGAATTCTCTGGCATAGAGAGATATTCTACACAAGGCACAACTGATGTTGATGCTCCCCAATCCACTTCGAGTACTTCTTTCCTTGCCCTATGATATGTCTCCTTTTCTTACTTAGGATCAAAGGATGGCATAGGCCCTGTTGACTTTATTATCCACTGTTTAGTCCATTTTCCTTCATTTGTCCTATCATTCCCTGTTCTAGCTCCTCCGTGTGTAACACCAGCTACTCTGGGTCCTTCATTGTGTCTTTCGACTGATATCATCTGCAAATTCAGATTCAGATTCTGGTTTCCTCTGGCTTGCCACTTCAAAACTAGTTGGGGATAGTCTTTTGTCAAGTGATCCAGTTCTCTGCAATATGTGCACGTCGTACATGGATTCTGGAAATCATGGGCTAAGTGTCTAGGTTGATTATAGTTATAGTATATAATTGATCCTCTTCCTCCTCGACCAAAATTCCCTCTGTCTCAGCCTCTACCAAATTTTCCTCTATTCCCTTGATTGAAACCTCTTTTATTGTTGTATTGCAGACCCCCCGCTTATGATGCAACATTTTCTTCCTTGATCTTGTACATATCTAATGTGCACTCTCTCATTAAGTCAAACACATGACAATCCTTCTGCTCGTGTCCTACATATTTGCAAAAATTTCAAAACAAGTTTTTTGGCATACCCCGATACTTATATATTAGTGGAGACTCATTTAGGTGATTTCCCCATTTCTTACATATCTCGTAGTATCCTCCTCTCGGTAATGGATTCAACGCTCCCATTTTCAAATACTACACGAATGCTAGGAATTCTTCCTTGTGATGGCCTTCAGTCCTACATTTTGTACACTAGAATTGTTCTTGTTTCTCCTTTCCCTTTGTCGGTTCTTCCAGTTGAATTGTCACTACAACCAACTATGTCTGAACTTGCGCTATTCCTCCACTATCTCCTACTAGAGATGACTCTAATTTCATTACAATTTATAGTGCCTTGAGCTACGATGTAACCTTCTATTGGCTCAATGGTATTCTAATGTGTGATAGAATCCCTACAATAAACCATTCTTGGTGCTGTTGATCTGGGATATGGAAAGTTAATATACCCATGACATCCTTAAATATCTGGTCGTAATCCCATACCAACTATATTTGTACATGTTTGATCTCCTTCAGTTTTGTGATGTACTATGAATTTGACTTTGGATTCTTGAACTCCTTCATGAGTTCTTGCTTAATATCTTCCAAAGTCTTGGCCTATCCTGTAGGCATGGTGCTCTACAACTTCATATACCATACTAGCACATGACCTTTAAATGTTATCGCTAACTGTACAATCTTCACAACTTCATCATGTACGTTCTTTATGGCCCAAATTGTCCCACATACAAACAAGTGTTGTTCTAGGTCCTATGAACTAATTCCTTGGAACTCAGCCAACCTAAGAGTTGTTCTAGGTCCTATGAACTAATTCCTTGGAACTCCGCCAACCTAAGAGTATTGTCTACCCCAAACATACTGCTTCATTTAGTGCCTCCTCTTGGTGATGTTGGTTAACTATGATTATGACTCCCACTACTCTAACTACTATTACTCGATCCTCCTTGGCTAACTACAATTGCTTTTGAAAAATCTTCAAATGTTATTTTTGATTGTGGTGACGCACATGGGGTCATGGATTCAACAAAGGATCCTTTTTGAGTAGGAATTGTTGGCTCTTCTATTATCAAAATGGAATGGAACTCCTCTTCTTCTCCTCTTAAGTATGGTACCTCCATGATTCAGACTAGTGCACAATATTCTCTCCTATCTGGCTCACTGCATGAATCTCCTTTCTCAGCCCCAATATTTTGCCTCTAGTACCTCCTCTCTTTGCATAACTCTCCAAACTCATATCCTTCCTCTAGTATATCCTCTTCTTTCATCCTTAGTCCCTACCTGACTCTTTCATTGCTTCCTTCCTTCTCTCAGACGATCCCCCTGTCATCCCTCGGTTCCCCTATCTTATCAAACCTCTTAGTAGTTGGATTTCATTATCATCACATGCTTTTCACACAATAACATATTTATCCAAGTACCTAATTATTTCAAGAATGTCCCGCGTGGACCTTTGAAAAATTCCCTTTCTTTGACACTGTATGATTGAATACAATCTACTGCAAACTCTGTAACATAACCTCCTAATATGCTATCCAACCAAATTTCAACTACTCGAGTAGTTGGGTTACTTACTGAATTCAACTGTTTTACCAATTTAGGAGTCCAATTCCTTGACATTGTAGTGCTGTACCTTCTAGTTTTCTCCACTAATATTTCTAGCCACTTCGTCAGAATAATTAGAAATTTGCTAAATAAAATTTCATGGATATTTGTGAATACTAACTTTTGTACCCATTTCTTGTCATTCATCTGAGGGTTTTTGTTCTCTTGTCGTGAAAACTCCCGTTCCTTCCTTCCTAACCATTATGAGTCGATATCCTTACAAAACATCCCCTTAATCACAAAGTCCCAGTCCTGACAACAAAACCATTTGTTGGCACTATCCTGTGCACAAGTTGTAAGACCCAAGGTTCAATTTATCTATGACCAACAAAACCCACCAGACACTGGCCCTTTCATCATCACCTTCTTGTGTAGACGAAGTCTCACCTGAGGTATCTATTGGGATTGAGAGAACCGGGCTTCTGTAGTAGCAAGGGAATGGGAGGCAATCATTCGATTCATTCTTCCTTATTATGTTGTGCACATAACTCTATTCTGTTAAGTTATTAGCCTACTGATGATTCAAATTCCTATACTTGGCATATTCTAGATTACTGCATAGATTTGTTACTGTCACAATCATGAAATTTTCACCATACTTGACTATCAAACAAATCTATTCTATGATGCATAAAAATAGTATTCATAATCAAACATAGAATGACAATAAACATGAGGTTCTATAACATCTCTGTATCATTCCTTTTCTCATTCTTCTCATCCATCGACTGCTACATTCAAGGACTATGGAACTCAGTATCAATCAACACATAACAGATTATAACCTAACATAAGCTAACATAATATAACCAGACTAAATCAAATGAACCCCTAATATCCCAACCCATTACATATTTATACATAATTCTAGGGCTCAAAACCCTAATATGTTTATCCCAAAATATCCCATTACAATGCATGGCCAAATCAGTTAACTGGTCGTTCGACGACTTTCTTTTGATTTTCATCCCGCATGCTACTTTTCTATTGTTCTTCTGTTTCTGGAATGTTGGGCTTTCATCCTTCTGTCATGATTTATTTTCTTTCTTTATTCTCTTGCTTTATTATTCTGTCTGTGCTATGTATTCCTTCTGCACACTATCCTAGGTGTGTGTGAAGTAACTCCAACACCCCCCTGAACATCACTATGGTGAAAATAAAGAATGGGTCCCGACAACGAGGCCATGTTAGGTACCCAAATACAAAATATACACTGAAATAAAGTGAGGAAAGAGGGAAAAACTCATGGGAAACCCTCCCCCCCTCAAGGTACAATGTATGTAAAAAGAAGAATTGACAGTTTCCAGGCAACTGTGTCCTTCACTTCAAGACGAATTCGTAGAGAATGGAACTTCTCCTCAGTGAAGGTCTTGGTGAAGATGTATGTCATCTGTTTTTCTGAAGGAAATACCTATAGTTTGATGACCCCCTCATGTACTAAGAACCGGATTTAGTGCATTTGGATCTCGATGTGCTTCATCCGTTGCCTCTGAACTAGATTTATGCAGAACTTCAGAGTTCTCTAGTTGTCACACTAGATGACGATCAACCGATGAAATTGAATGCCCAACTCAGTGAGAAGATGATGTAGCCATATAGACTGAATGGTTATGTTAACTACCCCTCTGTACTCTTCCTCGACTGAAGAAATAGAAATAACAACTTGCTTCTTGCTCAACCAATGGATAGGCCCAGAACCAAAACTAAGTTAGTAACCAAATGTGGACATGCGATCGGTGATATCGCCATCCAAGTTAGAATTAGTGAACCCGATGAGATATAATGTAGAGTCTGCTTCATAATGAATCCCAAAGGTGATGGTTCTCTGTATGTATTGAATGATATTATTTACAACCTTCCAATTTATTTCATGCAGCTCCTGCATGAACCTAAAAACTGCGCCAACTACATAGGAGAGGTCTGGTCTGGAGTGTGTGAGATACACCTAGCTCCCCACTAGCTGTCTGTACAATGTCCTGTCAACCAATGGAGTGTCCCCTCCATCCTCAAGTTTGAATCCTGATAGGAAAGGAGTCAGAGCAGACTTGCAGCCTATCATGTGAAATCTATCAAGGAGATATCATGCATACTTGGCCTGAGACAGTTTGATTCCTGATGCATCCAGACTGATATCGAGTCCAAGGAAGAAGTGTAGTGGACCCATGTCCATCATCAAGAACCTCTCATGCATAATCCTCTTGACTAAAACAATCATTGAAGTTGAGCAACCAATGATCAAAAAATCATCAACATACAGAACTAAGAGTAGAAGTGAATCAACCATCCTGAGTATGTAGACATTCGGGTTTGATTTACAACATAAAAAGTTCCSTGACAAYAGGTGGGAGTCCATCTTGGCATACCATGCCCTCAGAGCCTGCTTGAGGCCATAAAGAGATTTATTTAGTCGACATAACAAAGATAAATCCTGCATAAATCCATGGGGCTACTCCATACGGATCTCCTCAGAGAGATCACCATGAAGAAATGCATTCTTCACGTCCATCTGATGGAATTCCCATCCCTTAACTACCGCAATGGAAAGTTCCAAATGTATGGAATCCATCTTCACTACTGGAGTGAATGTCTCATCATATTCAATGCCATGCACCTACTGAAAGCCTTTAGCAACAAGTCTATATTTGTATCTACTAATCTATCCATCTACTGTGCTCTTGGTCTTGTAGACCCATCTGCACCTGAAAATTTTCCTTCCAGATGGAAGGGGAACTAGATCCTAAGTCTGGTTCTTGAGGAGGGAGTTGTACTCCTCCTGCATGGAGGATTCCCAAAAGGGATTTCTAGCAGCCTCTCCATAAGACAATGGATCTAAATACTGAACCAAGAAAAGATGTCTGGAGGGAAATGGTTTAGTTTAAGTGAGTGCAATAAGAGGCTCCTCAAAATTAGATTGAGTCCTCCTAGTATTAGTTGAATCAACAACGAGATCACATGCATCCTGAAGAGTAGTCTTGACCCACTTGGGCCGCTACTCTGGATCTACATATTCATCTGGATGCATTGAATATGCATCTAGATCATTTGAATCCTTTGAATCAGAACTCTCGTATGAAGAAGAGTAGGCATGTGCATGCTCATCATCTCAGACATATGGAAGAATGAAGGTGTATGCATGTGTTTGTTAAGGTACATGCGAGACACTTTCCTCGAATTGGGCACTTCTCTCAATGATGACCCAGTTCGAGGAAAGATCAATAAGTCTGTATCCCTTCACACCGTTGGGGTATCCAACAAATATACATTCAGTTCTCTATGGATCAAGTGCCTTCCTTTTTTTAGAGGGAATCTGGGCCCATGCACGTGAACTGAAAATACAAAAGTGGGTCACTTCCAGTTTGAGGCCGCTCCAAGCCTCATGGGGGGTCTTGTCCTTGACAGATCTATGGGGATATTTGTTTTGGATGTAGGTTTCACAATTAAGTGCTTCGACTCATAATATCTGTGGAAGTGACTTTTCATGCAACATGCAAGATGCCATCTCTTTTAGAAATCTATTTTTTCACTCAGCAACTACATTTTGCTGTGGAGTATAGGGACCTGTGTGCTGCAACTAAATCCCTACCTCATGAAAAATATTATGGATCCCATGGTTGAAATAATCTCCCCCATTATCAATTCAGAGGACTTTTATTTTCTTTTCGGACTGTGTCTCAACAAGGGCTTTGAAATTTTTGAGGTGTTGAAAGACCTCTCATTTTTTCCTGAGAAAGTAAATCCATGTGAAATGTGAGAAATCATCAACAAAAATGATAACATACCTCGATTTTGTGATTGATGTATGTAGAAAAGGGCCCATGAGGTCAATATGGATCAGATACAAAGGAGAGGAAGCTCTCTAAGTCTTTCCTTTGTCGAATTTCTCTTGATGGTGTTTTCCAAGAACACATCCCTCACAGATTCCTTTGGAGAAATGGATGTCTAGTAGACCATCAACCAATATTTTCTTGCTAAGCTATTGCATATATATGAAATTCAAATGCCTAAACCTTTCATACCATATCCTACTACTTTCATCAGCACGGGTAAGCAGTAAAGAAAAATCTGGTTCAATAAATTCAGAAAATGTATACAATCTAGATTGATGATTTACCTCACTGGTAGCAACCCTGGAATTGGTTTGCATGTCATAGATGTCCATTTCATTAGGTGTGAATATGAATTTATTTCCGGTGCTGGAATTCATCATCTGATACATGGAGAGAATATTGACGAAAATTTTGGGAACATGCAACACATTCTCGAAGCTTCCGTTGGTGAGTTCAATCCTTCTTTTGCCACTGACCTCGACTAGAGAGTTGTCCCCCATCAGAATAGGAGGACCTTTCCATGCATACAATGAAGAATATAATTCTTTTTTGGAATCCATGTGATGTGATGATCCTGAATCTATGATCCAAGCATCAAGAGAGGAGTTGATGGAAATCAAGGCATGAATATAATTTCCTTTCTTGGGATTCTGATCTTCTGGATTCTTCTTCTTGGCACCCTTGGGGATGTGATATCCAAGGCTGTTTTGTTGAAGTATTTGAGTCATTATATCTATTCATTTTTGCATGCATGCAGATTCTGGATGGAATCATTTATGGCAGTATATGCATTTCTCCCCTTTTCTTCCCTTTCCACCTTTGGATCCAGAGGCATCGGTGAAGGGTTTTGAGTACCCTTCCTTCTTTAGATTTGCATGAGATTTCCTTTCGTATTTATCTTTATATTTATGATATTGATGGCTTCCATCTTGTAGAGTAAGTGCATGAGCCTTTGGGCCTTTTATTTTTCCCATGTTGATGAGCTTGGTTTGCTCTTGTGTAAGGGATTTGATAAATTCCTCAAGAGAAGGCATCTTCCAAGTGGATCCAGATGCGAATTTGACTGAATAGAATGTGGATATGAATATGGAGAATTCAGGACCAAGTTTGGAGAGAATGGTAAGAACCATTTTTTTCTCCTCCTTAGATTTATCAACCTCGCAAGCTTTGAGTTGCGACAGTAAATCCTTGTATTTTGTAAAGAAATATTGGAGATTGTCAAATCTTTTTGGATCCAATGTGAGAAATTCCACCTCGAGCATGTGTCCCCTCATCTCATAATGTTTTCAAAATATCCCTTCCATGGTGGTCCAGGATTCATTAGGGATTTTACAAGAAGATATGTGAAAAACGAGATCGGAAGAAATGAGACTGCAAATTGTTATGAATGCTTCATCCATTCGATTTAGATACTTAGATTTTACTATGGATGATGTTAGTTCTATATCTATATTCATGGTTAACCTGTATAATCCCTTGCTTCGAATATGCATGATTATCCTCTCCTTCCATGCAAAGTAATTGTAAGGTGTAAGAATGAATTCTTTTGGGAATTCCATTTTTCCGCTGTCTTCAATCTTTGGTACGTACAAAAAATGATTTGGTGTAGCTTTTGTTTAGAAGTCCTTCGGCTCTCATACCATGTAAATGTGTTGAACCTGTAAAAAATATATCTAGCTAGAAAATACCACACACATTTTTAGAGAGAAATTGAGAAAGAATAAGCAAGAGAGAAAGAATCGAAGAATTCTCATTAACCACAATGAATAATGAATAATTTACAAATGATATACTATGTATAACTCAACCAATGCACACTGGAGGAGAAACCAATGCACCATAGTGGTGGTATAGAGTGTTTTGGACACACACCGACAGTTACAGGAGTAAACTTCCACCTAGTCTAGTGTAACGTCCCCCGACCACCCACAGGTCGGGGAATGCCACTCCAGAGCAATCTCTCATGCTCTGACACTAGTTGGTAACATCCCCAGCCTTAAAAAGGATGTGCCATGCTACTCTAGGGAACTATTTCATTCTCTTACTGTGGAACATATGGTAACATACCCAGTAATCAACTGAGCTATGCCACATAAATTTTCTCTTCAAACTGCATGCAACTTAAACATATACATATAACACTCTTGCAGAAGCTTTACATATAAACATAAACAAACAATTACATTATGTAATATACTACTTTATACTGAAATAATAGTAACCATAGATATGCAACATATACAGGAAAATACCCATAAACATACAGGCAATTATAATCACATATATGATAAAACGTAACATAAGCACGTAAATAACAATGCAACATATCATTTTATCATACAATTGGTACTTGTATTGGAGAGATTGTCACCAACCGCGTACAAACCGTCCACAAACCTCCCAGCCTTAGACTACACTGTTCATCACTCTCAACAGTGAGTCACCCTCGAGCTGGGATTGAACTCCACCTGGGTAAAGGGTTCCTAACCAGGCTAAGGCTCATGGAAAACAGGAAAGACTCCGTCTCAGGTGCTCACTCAACTAACAACCTACAACCTCTCATTCCCCACATGCTTGTCCCACCAAAGGAAGTGTACCCCTTATCTTCTCAACAGTCCCTCAGCTGCCCCACTTCCCTTCTAGGGCTTCATAAACAGGCTAGACCGGAAGTCTCAGAGAACTGTAGATGCATTTTATCATCTTCGGGAATCAATCCCAACAATTCTCTCGCTCGGAGAATTGCTCACGGGCCTGACAACTCGCTTCTTCAATCCCGCTCCAATATAACCAGGTACACCAATCAGAAAAGGTTATGGAAACAAGCTCAGATATGGTGAAATGGATGTCTCAAGGATAATTGACTGAATGAGTGAAAATGGTCATGGAATCATTGACTGGATAACTGAGTGATGGAAGGAATCATCGTGAAACTCCTCGTGAAAGTGATGGTGAGAATTATGGTCAAGCTGCTTGTAAGAATCCCCGTGAAAAGTGACCAAATGAGCTAAGTCCCCATGATATGAATGCATGTCCCCAACTTGACACTTATCATATCGGAAGTTAATTTGGTCCACTTGTCCCCAACTTTAGAATTTAGGATAAAATAATTATCCATACTTTATGTTTTAGGAAATATTGGTATAATATTCCTTTTTGGCTTAAGATCTCTAGCTTATCCCTTTCCCTTAACTTTTGGCCCTCCCTTTCCCTAACTTGTGAAGCTCAGTCCCCCATATCTTTTATCGTGGTCGGTCTGTGCACAATGATGTATTTTATATTAATCATGAGACATGTACAAAATAGGCGCATTGGCCTTTAACATCTAGGCGTTCTAGCCTAATACCAAAACATAAGCATCCTAGCTTCTAATAACTGTCTCACTAGCCTATAAAACATATCATATACACGAGGCTCGCTGCCCTTCATACTACGCATAATTTAGTTACTGCGCGTGGTATCCGGGAATGTGCACACTACATCATTTTACTGCGTAGTTCATGCGTGCACTATGCCATGGGAAGTGCATTACAAAATGATGTCAAAAAAACTCACCAGCTTAAGTACACTTATATTACATTTAAAATTGGGTTCGACCGAAGTATATTACAATCTCCTCCCCTTATTTATGCACTGTCCTCAGTGCATAATACACCCATATACAACAGATTTTTCAAAAATCTTCAAAAAGATGAGGGTATTCTGTCCGCATTGCATTCTCATGCTCCCAAGTAACATCCTCAGGACCAGACTAGGTCCATTGGACCTTTACAACCCCTATGGATCGGTTCCAGAGCTGCTTGACTTTCCGGTCCAAAATGCACACCAGATGCACTTGAAAAGCGCCTTCTTGCTCCACCTGAATCACATTCCAATCAATAACATGATTAACATTAGGTATATATTTCTTTAGCAATGATACATGGAAGACATTATGAACAGACATAGATGCAGGCAATGCAATCATATAAGAAACTGGACCAATCCTCTCTAGGATTTCAAATGGCCCACAAAATCTGGCTGCCAACTTGGCGCAGCTTCCCAGCTTCAGGGAACTCCTATTAGCTTTTACTTTTAGGAAAACATGATCACCCACTTTGAATTCTCTATGGGTTCTATTCTTATCAGCATAAATTTTCTGTCTGTCTTGGGAAGCTTTTAAATTTTGCTTAATTTTTATCATTTGGTCCTCCATCTCCTTGAGAAACTCTGGCCCAACTACTGTCCTATCATCTGGATTATCCCAACTCACTGGAGTATTGCACTTTCTGCTGTAAAGTGCTTCAAATGGGATCATCTTCAATGATGCCTAATACCCATTGTTGTAAGCAAATTCTACCAAGTATAGGTAGTCTTTTCATTTTGATGGTTTGTCCATCACATACATTCTCAGTATATCTTCTATCACTCTGTTCACTCTCTCTGTCTGTCCATCCGAATCAGGATGATAAGCTGTACTAAATTTCAGATTTGTTCAGAATCCTTTGAACAATCCTTTCCAGAAATTCGAGGTGAATTTCGGGTCTTTGTCAGGCACAATTGTTTTAGGAATCCCGTGCAATCATGCCACTTCCTTCATGAAAATATCAACAACATCTACTGCCTTGTGAGTAGTTTTCAGTGGAATAAAATGGGCATCTTTCGTAAGATTGTCTACCACCACCATGATTGAATCATGCAACTTGCCTATTCTAGGAAATCCTGTAATAAAATCCATTGTCACCACTTCCCACTTCCATTCAGGAATGGTTAAAGGTTGCAGCAACCCTGCTGGGTGTCTATTCTTAGCTTTAACTTTCTAGAATTCCATACATCTAGCGATGTATTCAACGATCTCTCTCTTCATACCTAGCCAAAAGTAATGGCTCTTGATTGCTGCCATGGTTTTTTGATATCCAGGGTGCCCTGCATAAGGAACATTATGAATTTCATGCAAAATCATACGTTTCAAGTTCTGGACATTTGGAACAAAAATTCTATTATTGTGCAACAATATTCCATCTATTCCCAAATTATAATTATCCACCTTTTGTGGCATCTTACCCTACTGTAGAATTGCTACCAATTATCTGTATTGCAGATCTACATTTGCAGCCTCTAGAAGTTTTCTTTTAATATCAGTCTGATACATGCTAATGGTTGTAGCATGTAATTCATGCAACTTCTTGCTGAGTGCATCAACCACTTTATTCTCTTTCCCCTTGATATTCTTTATATCAAAGTCATATTCACTTAGAAATTCTAACCATCTGCTTTGCCTAGCATTTAGATTTGGATGATCAAATAAATATTTCAAACCATTGTGGTCTGTTCTTAGCTCAAACCTCTTTCCCATGAGGTAGTGTCTCCATTTCCTCAAGGCATGCACTATGGCTGCCAACTCCAAATCATGAGTGGCATAGTTTCTTTCATGATCCTTCAACTTCATTGATTCATAACATATGACAAACCCATTTTGACTGAGGACTCCACCAAGTCCTTCCTTACATGAATTGATGCATACGATGAAGTCTTCATCTGGGTCTGTGATCCTTAATATTGGAGCACTTGTCAATAATTGTTTCAAGTGTTGGAAACTCTTCTCGCAATCCAATTTCCATTGAAACTTCACTCCCTTCCTTTGCAAATAAGTGATTGGGTGTACAATATTTGAGAATCCTTCAATAAATATTCTGTAGTAGCCTGCAAGACCCATGAATGATCTCACCTTTGTCACATTCTTCGATGTTGACCATTCTCTAATGGCCTCTATCTTCTTAGGATCCACTGCTATCCCATCCTTTGAAATGATATGCCCCAAATAATGAATCTATTTCTGATAAAATGAGCACTTGCTCAATTTGGCATACAAATGATGTTCCCTTAATACTTGCAACACCATCCTCAAATGATGTTCATGCTCTTCCTCTGACTTGGAATATATAAGAATGTCATCCAAAAATAAAATGACAAACTTGTCCAAATACTCTCGAAAAAAACCATTCATTAAGAACATGAAAACAACTAATGCATTTGACAACCCAAATGGCACCACTGTGAACTCATAATGACCATACCTTGTCCTGAAGGTGGTCTTGCTGATATATTCTTTAATCCTTACTTGATGGCATCCTGATCTGAGATCTGTCTTTGAAAATATATTTGCATCCTTCAATTGATCAAAGAGGTCATCAATCCTTGGAAGAGGATACTTGTTCTTAACAGTCACTTTATTCAACCGTCTGAAGTCAATGCACAATCTTAGTGTTCCATCTTTCTTTCTCACAAACAATAATGGGGCACCCCAAGGTGACACGCTTGAGCGTATATACCCCTTCTTCAGAAGTTCTTCAAGCTGCAATTGCAACTCCTTGAATTATGGTGTACTCATTCTGTAAGGAGTCTTTGATACTGGTACTGCTCCAGGCATTAAATTTATAGAGAAATCAATTTCTCTCCTTGGGGGTAGTCTGGGTACCTCCTTGAACACATCTTTAAAATCTTCTAGGATTGCATAATTCTTCTAATTTGGCACCTTATCTCTAGGTGTCTCCGCCAAATGAGATGCAATTATTTGACACCCTTTTCTGTAACATTTTTTCAGCTGCAATGATGAAATTTCTCTAATGGTTACTTCCCTGGGAATTCCCTGTACTTTCCTTAGTTTCCCTTCCTCATCCAGGCAAGTAAATTCTTTGTTGTGACAATCTAAGAGAGTGTGATTTTGGTCCAACCAATCCATCCCAATTAGACACTCATAGGAACCTAAAGGAAAGATGTTTAAATCTACCTTGGTGTTCAGTCCATTCATGTCTATGAGGCATGACTTAACCATCTCATTAACTTTTCTTCTTGCTCCAGTAGCCAGTTGTACCAACCAGGATTTCCCATGCTTGCTTCTTGGCAATTGCAAACTTTCCACCATCTTAGGGTCTATATAACTATGACTAGCTCCTGAATCAATTAAAATAGAAATGGTTTGGCTGTTGATCATACCTTCCACTTCAATCATGTGGGACTAATACTCTGCTTGCTTGTTGTCTAGGGCTGCATAAATCCTTGGCACATATCTGCCCATGTCCTCCACTGTTTCAGCTTGTTGTACATTATGAACAACCCTACCTTTTTCACCTCTGTGAGGACAATCTCTGAACCTATGATCTCCTTTACAACCCCAACATTGCATACGTGGCTTCCTTGGCCCTTGACTCTCTGTGTCAATCATTCTGGGTTCTGTAGGCATTTTTCGTCCTTCTGGATTATTTCTAAAGAATGGTGGCTTATCTCCCTTCTTCCTCTAATCCATATTGAATTTATTATTGTCTTCCCAAGCCTTTTGGAAAGTTGGACTTGCTTTCTGCTGATCATATAGGCATTTATCTCTTCTTATGGTATCTTCTAATGTCTTGGGATCATCATACTATATTTTTTCACCGATGAATGGTGGTAATCCACTCAAATACATTTGAATTTTGACCGTCTCATCCTTGATGAAAGAGACATACTTCAGCAGTTCCAGAAACCTTCTCTCATATTCATCTATGGTCATACTTCCAACCTTGAGTTCAAAGAACTCTTTCATTTTCTTGTCATAGTATCTCTTAGTCAAGTATTTCTTCTCAAAATACTTCTTGAATTCCCTCCAAGTAACACTTTTCTCTTCAATGTGTTGCACTTACACAAGTTGATCCCACCACATGGATGCCTTTCCTTTGAGTTTATAGATAGAAATTCTACCTTCTGCATGAGAAGAATAATTATGCAATTGAAAATACTTTCTCATGCCCAACAACCATGTTTTTGCATCTTCATCCTTCTTGTGATCAACATCAAATGTAGGAGGTTTGATTTTGTTCATTTCTCCTCGTAGCTCATTCACCCCAAACCTATTATACCTCTTGACAAGAGATAGAATTGAGATGTCGCCTTCTCTCTTATTGGAATTCCTTGGGGAATGATGGTGATGTCTACTAATACTTTTTTCTTTTCTTTTCTCATTCGAAGGCTTGTGACTTCCAGATTTGCTTGCACCACTCTCCTTAACCAATTTATTTTATATTCTGTTCAATCCCTCCAATAAATTCATGTTGAAGTCATCCTTCTTCTCTTTGTCTCTCATAATCCTTTCATTATCAGCTTTATGGCTTTGGACATCCTTCTGCAAATTCTTAATGGTCTCAGCCATATTCATGTTTTCATTCCTTTCTTCTCCATGTCCGTTGGATTTCGTTCCTTCAATGACCAAATGGACATCCACCCCTATGCTCTTGTCTTGCTGACTGTAATTCCCCTGTTCTTCTTCTATTCTTATGGACTCCGTGTTGGAAGATTGGTTGTTGTCATTGATGTCAACCCTAGTCATGGGTTTTGGACCGTAAGATTGATGAAGGTATTTGGACATGAAGGAAAATGCACATGTAGATACAACACCTATGGATGGATAGTTGTTATAACCCTAAAATGCACCATACAGGTTTACCTGGCATCAGGCCAACTCATGCCTCTTCCTAGCCAAAGCCATGCTGAGTAACTCCTCAAAAAACCCTTCAAAACAAGCAACCCGCGCCCTAAATTCTCACTGGGCGCGGGCATCCGCCTGCTGCCCTCTTACTGCACGCAGGTATCCGCGGGCTAGCCTAAAACATCCCGCGAGTACCTAACAATGCAAAAAATCAGGAAAGTTTCCGCCGAGACTCGGGGCTTTTTGTCAGTTAACTGAAACTCTCCGCCATGCATGGCCGAGAGTTCGACTAAAACCCTAGCTCTTCCTAGCCTATAAAAGGAGGGGTAGGGG
>JASDQU010102634.1:20072-31761 GCA_032191745.1 Picea mariana
CTGGTCCTGTATGGAGAAATTGTGATCTTCTTTGAAGAAATCTTTGTAGTAATTGTGTGCCTCTTGTTTGATGTCATCTATTCTGTGTACAGTGCTGCCATTTGCTGCCTCTATCTCCCATATCAGTTTTTTATTGCGCCGGTGGCTAGCAAATCGATGGAAAAATTTGGTGTTGCTGTCTCCACTGCTGATCCAGGTCGCTCGGCTTTTTAAACGCCACCTATTCTCATCTGCCTAGAGCATTTGCTGACGGGAAACCTCTAGCGCATGTAATTCTGCATCTAAATCAGATCTCTGATCAGATCGTGCCTTGAGACCATGTAAAACAGAAATTTTCCGTTCAAGCTCACGCATGGTAGCTGTTTCCGTCTCTTTTTTTTGTTTCAGCCAGAATATAGATTTTGCTCTTAGACTTTTTAATTTCCTGACCAAATTGCCCTGCGCGTCCCCCGGTTGAGAGAGAGAGGGGTCTGTCCAAACTTGGTTGACAAAGTTTCGAAAGATTTACAAACTAGAACCTCATATTTTGCTATATTTTCTACTCAAAGGAACCCAAACTCGTCTATAAATATATTTGCATCTTTTTAACATCTTTAGATTGTTGGAATAAACTTTTTACTAGTCAATATTGAGGCTTCACGCTAATGGAAAACTCTTTTGGTGCCCATATTTTTCCCATTATTCCATTCTTACACACTACCATTACTTTTATGGATTTTAAGGAGAGATTGTTCTGTGATTTATTTTCCCAATGAGAAGAGATTTTGGACCTTTTAAAGAGAGAACCCAAACGAGAGAGGATCCAAGGTTCTAACAACACTCACGACATAAAAAGTCCCATGTAAATCTTTTGTTTGATTAATAAATAATTGCTTTTGTTCCCCTCCCCCAAAAAGTATGTTTCATTGATTCAAGTTTTTCATTAATAATTAATATTGTTACGATTAAATCTTAAATAGATTGAGGGTTTATTTCTTTCAGACATGTTTATACATAGGGTTAACCATTAATAAAAATAAGTGTAGGGTTTTTTAAGTTGTAATACGTAAGACATTTTGGATTAAATAAATTGAGGGTTTATTTCTTTTAAACATGTTTATACATAGAGTTAACCGTTAATAAAAATAAGTGTAGGGTTTTCTTAGTTGTAATACGTAAGACATTTTGGATTACATAGATTAAGGGTTTATTTCTTTCAAACATGTTTATACATAGGGTTAACCATTAATAAAAATAAGTGTAGGTTTTCTTAGTTGTAATATGTAAAATAAGTATAGGGTTTTCTTAGTTGTAATATGTAAGACATTTTTGAGACTATTAAGGTGTTCAAGTTTGCCTCTTACTCCTCCATCTCAAGAAACATATTTAAAGACTATGTAAGGAGCCCTTTACATGTATGCATTTTTTTAAAAGTTTTCATATTAAACTCTTTAAACTCT
The DNA here is from genome assembly GCA_032191745.1 of Picea mariana. Lineage (NCBI taxonomy): Eukaryota > Viridiplantae > Streptophyta > Pinopsida > Pinales > Pinaceae > Picea > Picea mariana. Next base: position 21,512 of record JASDQU010102634.1, read on the forward strand.
TGTTTCCTTGAATATCATGATTGCTTGAAAGAGTTAAAAAAATATAATCGTCATTTTATTTTATTTAGTCGCATTATTGTGGAATGATTGCTTGAAAGAGTTAAAAATATATATAGTTATCATTTTATTTTATTTAATCATATTATTGTGGAAAAAGCTTTCTCATCTACAAATCTTTTTCCAAAGAAAGTTAAATTCATTGGGAAATAATTTTCACAAATTGTTCCTTTTTTTAAGGTTTGTTTGGGATTTTCTCATTCTATTATCATCGTGAATGTTTCAAGGACATGTTATTATATATTTATTGGAATTTATGTATAAATGCTTGTATACATGTTTTTCGAGAGGGTTTTTATGTATTTGTGTAACTTTTAGTTTTTTTTCCCTACATTCGTGTAGAAATACCTTTGAAATCCATGTAGTTATTATACTATCAGAGGCCACGGAGGTAGTATATAGCAATGAGTTAGCATTGACTTTCATATTAGTTTTATGTTGACTTAAAAAATGTATATAAATTTTAATGTTGAACATAACAAATAAAAAAAAAATTTCAATATAATAAAATTAGTATTTTTATGACCTCTAATTGGTCAATAAATTGATAGTGTTATTGCAACCTTCACTTCATTCGAGGTTTGAAATTAATTTTGACATGACTATATATGAGTGTCACTTTCTTATAAGATACAACTCTATTGATAAAATAATTTTATAACAAATATAAAATAAAAACCATACATATGTTCATATTGAATTACCCCCCTTTCACAACTCCCAAAACACATTGAATGGAGACACTTTACCCATCAATTCTATATAAACCAAGTCACATGAAATGAATCCATTGACCTGTGAAACAAGGCTACTAGGTAGCATATAGCTACCGAATATAATAATGAAAGTATTGTTTAAGGAGATAGGGACACAAGGAGTAGGAATGAAATGACTAGATGGCAGAAATATTTATTACAATAACATTGGGGGAAGTGAAGACAACAATAAGACTTCAAATTTTTTGGCCAATAAGATATCAAATACATGAGATTTAAAATTTAAAATTAATCATTATTTTTTAAAACTTTAGATAAAGGGGTGTATATTTTATGGTCAACCATAAACTAATATAAAATCAAACATAACTCAACACTATATACCATGCCTCTTTTTATTATTTTCTTTTCTTATTTTTCCAAATATGTAGTTATGAAACCATTTTTAATTCTTTTGGTAAGTTACCATTGACCTATGAAATAAGTTTTTTTTTTTTTTTTCTTATTTTTCCAAATGTGTAGTTATGAAACCATTTTTAATTCTTTTGGTAAGTTAATTGATAGCTACGGGGTTAGAAACCGAATGGATCTGGTGGGAGGCTTGTTCGGGCACTGGCATTGGTGGGGCAGACTCCCATTCGTTTTTTTGGCAGACATGATTTGGCATACGGTTAAACTTGTTAGGACAATCTCTACGAACGCAAAACCTCCACTATATACTAAAAACTGATATTCAAAAAACCAGCTGCTTATGGAGACATATGATAGAAATGCTGGGCTCCAAAATAAATTTAAGTTTTTTTGAAATGACACAATTTAATTATAGGAACGAGCTAAAGCACTCACACACCTTCTGAGGGGAATGGGAAACCTCAAAGGCAAAGGAAACTTGGTAAGTTTACATAGATTTGAGTAAAATTTCTTTTATTATCTTCAGAGACAGTATATCGTAGCCTGTTGCACTTGTTAATTATTAATCCACATTTTTGTACTTTCTTCTTGTCCTTGTGTTTTCTTACATGTCTATCAATTTTCCATATAGACATGTCCTTATTTTTTATTCTCTTATATAGTTTCTATTTTTAAAATAAAGAAAAAAAAATACCATAAAGACTAGATCATGGAATCTTTTTCTAATCATCTACTTGTTCTTGTATATTTTCATGTTTTTTTTTGCAGTTAAAAGAATAAATAAAAAGAGAATAAACATTTATCATTTCCAAGAAATCTTCCTTTCACTTTTTCACAATTACATGTATCATTAGGAACATAAAGCACACCATATATAAGCAATAAACCAAAAATTGAACCCTCATATTATAAAAAAAAAACAAACCATATTTATTTAGACTTTAGCACACTCACATTAGACATAGGTTAGGGCCTTAGGTTAAAGTTTGGGTCATGGTTTTAAACTCTCCCGAGGACCTGTAAAATTGAAAATATAGAATTGAATAATTGGCTTAAAGTCCTTAGTAACATTTGTGTATAATTGGGAAAACTTCTTTATGTTTACAATTGGAGGGGAAATCATTATGGATTGGGAATAACTATAATTATCATCCCATCCCCATGTGGTGGAATTTATAAGTGCTAAGTTAACCCGGCATTAAAAACTCACCAAACATATATTCAGTTGGATTGTTAACATTAAGTGGATTACAAGGGCTTGGTAACTTTGTTCCCTTCAACCGGACAATTGGAATTGGCATCCTTAGAAGTGTTTCCTAAGGTTTTCACTGAGGGAAACTTGTTTTGGGGATTTTTATGAGGTGTCCTCGGAAGGAAATAGCCATTTCCATTAAAACCCTCCATTTGATTTCATTTCCCTTGGAAGATCCATCTTATAGAATATTTAAATGAATTACATGCCCTCACTTGTTGGGACCTGCATTGGACATCGTCACCTTTAGTGGAAACACATATGGAAGGCCCGTGTTTAACTAGTTTGCATGAGCTTCATAGGGTATAATACGAACATGTTATTCTTTTTTCACTTAAAATTATCACCATTGAATATTTAGAGAATTGTTTTACTATTTTTTACACTTTTTCTTCAAATAATCCTATATGTTCTCTTAGCGTTTTTAGATAACCAACCATGTATATCATCAATTAGCAACACAATTTCCTCCCTTAATATGGATACCAATACTAATTCACCTTTCATGGTAACTATTAACCTCTTGGATTTACCTAAGTTCATAAAATATCCCATAAAATATGATATGACTTTCTCTACCATGTACATCTACAAACTTACCATCAAACAACCTAAGTTTGAAGAAAAACACAAAGAAGGTCATTCTAACAACATTATGTCCTTTCACTTATGGTGCTCCTCCAATAACATTACATAATACTCTACTAGACTCACAATTTTTCATTGAACCCTTAGAGGTGTGGCAAACAATGGTACAATGACCTTTTTCCAAATACTTATACTACTTGTACCACTATAGTTGTTTATTTCCTTAAACATTTCCACCTACTTTTACCACAATAAAATAGAACCAAATTTCTCAATACACATAACAACATATCTATGAACGCCAATGTAGGAGAGGATTGTTTAAAATCCCATTAAATTATTTCCTATTAATGGATTAGTTCTTGAAATCCCATATTCCTCCCATTGCCAATGTTGTTTCCATGTTGCATTCCCAAGATGCGGAGATGCAATCCTTAGATATCAAGAGTTAAACCTTGTCTACTCCCAATATGGTTTATTTCGTACAATTATACTTAATAATCCTAGACCATCATGAGTCAATCCCCCCAAGGGCATATCACATAGATTATAGAATTATAGGATGAATTCAATATGCTACAGTAGCTTACATGTATAATCAACTTGTCCACATGTCCTTATTCAAAGATCCTATTCATTACAAAGCACCAAATATATTCTTTATGGAGTCCACCACTCATATGCTCTATACATCCTACATTCATGTAGTAATTCATAAGCATATACCATTTCTTGAGTGAATCCAATCAACCCTACCCCTTTTCCCCATAAACAGTTAAATTAATCCAACCCCCTCTTTACCAAAATTTAACCTTGCATCCAAATCTTGGTAAAACAATAATGAACAACCAACCGAGGGGAATAAGAAGAAGAAGTCGAAGAACAAGAAACAAGGGGAAGGGGACAATTATCCTAACAATAATAGTAATGCTAGGGGAAACAACAATTCCAACCAAACTCAACATAAGCAAGGATGTTGCACCAATTACCCTTGTGTAATTTGTGTGAAGGATCATTACACACACATACATTGTGATCCTCGAGAAGTCCAATGCTTATAGGCCAATTGCCTAATAATACCAAATCTCAATAGCCTTTAGTGTTGCAAAACATTTTGGTCAAAAGGACTTGATTTTAGACAAGAACCAATAAATTTCATATGGATCAACATATTCATCTTATTTGGCAAGAGGGTTATATGTCCTACTAAAACATATTTCTAACTATCTACTTGGTAAATATCCAAATGCGCATTCATAACTATAAGACACCCATTTAAAAGTCACCATACAAAGACAATGGACCTCCACCTCTAAGTGGCCCATTGTAAATACCTAAGACATTGATTTACCCTACCCCTTTTATGCCCAAGTTTCTCTTATGAATAGTAATGTACATCCCTCTTTCTAGGGCATCCCATAACTACAATGTTGTGAAAAAATTCAACCAATGATGTGCTAGTATTGAGTTTGTCTATATTCACTATGAGGTATTTAAGAGTCCACTAATTAGTAACTTGAAACTTTGAAAATTTGGTTATGCTTAACATATTTTGGAGTTCAAGCTTCTTCACCATTGTAGTTTCCAGGGTCACAATTCTCCCTTCTAACTTGTAGAAGTAAAATTTCAAATATTCACTCTCCTTTTGTGTTAATGATGTTTTTTCAAAAGCCTTCATTAGAGTAATATGTATGTTGTTACCTTTATCTAGGAGGGTTGATCACCTTGCTAGGATTGTTGGGGATGAAATTGATCACTATACATATGTGATTCCAATTCCCAAAATATTCAATAGTTATACTAAAATTCAAAAAAACTTTTAGTATTATGTTATCCTCTATTAGATCTTCCCAATGGATTTTGAAACACCTCAATCATGCATTCCAATCAAAATTTATGCCAATTTTAAGTTCACTGGGAAACCCAACGGACATCCACGCGAATCATGAGGAAGGCGCACTCCCTCGGCCAGTTGGATTCTTGAAAGGAACACTCTCTCCGATAGGGAAAAGTATGCTTTTAGAGTGATCTGGATTATTTTCGGCACGAAATGGGAGCGGAGATATAATAAAGAAATATACATATTTATCTCGGATATCTAACAATATAACATAAATGTATCAGAGATGCAACCATAAACACAGAGATACAATAATACACGATTTCTATTAATGAAGTAAATGTACAGAGACTGTAAAAAATACAGATTGAAAGACTCTCTAGAATGGTGGAAGCTTATCTCTGAGAAGAGATGTGACGGCTACTCGCATTCGCAAGAACATGATCATTACAATGAGGCTCTAAGGTCCTTTTTAACATAAGGAAAATCCAAAACCCTAACCCCGAAAGATCAAAAGCCAAAAGGTTTGTGGGCCCCGATGGAGGTAGTTGATATGTCAACTTCCCGGGGGTGTAACTTTTTCATACGATCTTCATTTGGGGCGCTCGATACACCGTTAGAAAGATATATCCGAGGACTACAACTTTTGGGTGAGAAAAATTGAAGGAGTCTTCATGTTTCTCCTTGTTTTCCCAAAAAACGTCGTTTAGGGCCTCAAAACAGCTCTGAAAGTTCAGGACCCGAAAAACTGCTAAAAATAGTAAATTACCATAATTGCCAGAAAATTGATTTGAGCCAGTTGGAAGAGGTGGGTGGCCATCGATACCCACCTGGATCAATTCTCCCTCCTTAGGAAGCAATGGTCTCCATTGCGTTGAGCTCCCGGGGGAGAGAGGGAGGCTTTTGTCGAATCCGAATCTTGGTGAGATGCTTGCCTTGCTGGAGACGTCGCGCTGCTCGGTTTGTGGAAGGTTGTCACGAACCTGTTGTTGGAAGGGTTGAATCTGTTCAACCAGTCAGGCTACCTGAGATCACTGTGTGCAGAAGGAATTTTTGTGCCTTGCTGCAATCTTGTCGACCTGTTGTTGTTGGATAGAATGTGCTTGGGTCGAGGTTGTAGTGGTTGAAGTATCCTCTTGTTCACATTTTGAACAGATTGTGAAGAAGCTGAATTTTGTAGTATGAGATGCTACTTTGCGACACTGTTTAGGTGGAACAATAGTCGGAACTACTTTTGGTATTATGTAGAGATGACCTCCCAGAGAAACAATGACACTGCGGGGTCGAGACTCATAAAGAGCATGGCGTTTCCACATATATGGTTGGCCCAAGAGAACATCACAGACATCCAGTGGGGAAACATCACATAATACCTCATCCTTTAAGGGTTGGATGTCGTACGACAATCGACACTGCTAGCTGACACGAAGATCTCGTCCCTGGCGAAGCCACCCGATGTTGTATGATTGCGGGTGTGGTGTCGTCGACAATCCCAATTGTTTGACGACCTCTGCTGAGATGATTTTATTCTGGCTTCCACTATCAACAATAAAATGTAGCGGGGTCCCCTTTACCCACATATGTGAATGAAAAAGGCACTCCCCCTCTTTTGCATATGTTGGTTCTTTTGGTTGAATTGTTGCGGTCGCGACAATAGCAATGGGGTCTGAATTGATGATCTGTCTTTTACCAGTATTTTCAGAATCATATTCTGAATCAGGGTTCGGCTCCTTGTCTTTGATCTTGACCAACAATAACTATTTTGAGATACATTCATCGGTGTTGTGCCAGGGGATTTTGTGGAAATCACACCATTTTCCGGTGCCCTTCTTTGTCTTCCCGTGACCCTTCTTTTCTTGTGGCTTAGACTAGTTTTCAGCAAGCTGTTTGTTAGGGTCGTCTTTATCATACTTTGGTTGTTGCGGATTTGCAGACCCGAACTCTCGTTTATTCTGGGGCTTAAATTTCTGCTCGATTTTAATAGCATATCAATAAGAAGAACCGAGTGATGAGATGTCCAAAAAATCCATTTTAGTTTGGATGTATCTGTGTAGAGCCCCGCGGTATTTTAGAACCAAATGTCGTTCAGAGTCCTTGATACCCAACTTGGTGTGCAAGGTATGTAAGGTATTGGTGAACTCTGGAACTACTTGGCCCCTCTCTTGTCGTAGTGTGGTCCATCTCATGTATTGGTCCTCATAGTTGCCAACAGGTTAATATTGTTCCTTTACCACATCCACAAAAAAATCCCAAGTGGGATCGGCCCCATATATTCTAGACTCCTTTGTGGAACTTTTATCCCAGTAAGTTTCCCACCAATGTTTGACATGGGGGAGATATTTAAGGAATGAAAAGGTGATCTTTTCTCTGTCGGAAAAATTGTGAACATAGGAATAACCTTCTAATAGATTTAACCATTTATCTAAGGCATCCGCATCTATCTGACCTTCAAATATAGGAATATCAAAATTGACATGTACCTTAAAAGGAGAGGTGCCTCCAAAGTGGCCGCTAGATGAAGATGCGCCTGATGTTATCGGCAGGCATTGAAGGATGTGGGAAAAATTCTACATCATTTTGTCCCTCTGTCGCGTGAGAGCTTGCTCAAGCAATAGATTGATAGAATAGTCTGCTCTATCATTTTTTTTTTCTTCCACCATTGAGGGTTTCTTGGGTGTGCAAGAGTGATTGTCCTCAAGAGAGACAAGCTCGAGACCCAACTTGCTATNAGAAAACAATCAAGAGAAATCTTCTCTTATACCACTGATTCAAATTATTTTCGGCACGAAATGAGAGCAAAGATATAATAAATAAATATACATATTTATCTCAGATATCCAACAATATAACATAAATGTATTAGAGATGCAACCATAAACACATAGATACAGTAATACACGATTTCTACTAATGAAATAAATGTACAAAGACTGTAAAAAATACAGAGTGAAAGACTCGCTAGAATGGTGGCAACTTATCTCTGAGAAGAGATGTGATGGCTACTCGCATTCACAAGACGATGATCATTACAATGAGGCTCTAAGGGCCTTTTTAACATAAGGAAAATCCAAAAACCTAACCCCAGAAGATGAAAAGCCAAAAGGTTTGCAGGCCCCGATGGAGGTAGTACTTGATACGTCAACTTCTTAAGGGCATAACTTTTGCATACGATCTCTGTTTGGGGCGCTCGATACACCGTTAGAAATATCTATCTCAGGAATACAACTTTGGTGTGAGAAAAATTGAATGAACTACCATGTTGCTCCCCATTTTCCCAAAAAATGTCATAAGGCCTCAAAACGACTCTTGAAGTTCAGGACCCGAAAAACTACTAAAAATAGTAAATTACAAAAATTGCCAGAAAACTGTTTTGAGCCAGTTGGAAGAGGTGGGTGGCCACCGATATCCACCTGGATAAATCCTCCCTCCTTGGGAAGCAATGGTCTCCATTGCTTTGAGTTTCTGGGGGAGAGAGGGAAGCGTTTGCCGAATCTAAATCTTGGTAAGTTCCTTGCCTTGTTGGAGACGTCATGCTGCTTGGTTTGTGGAAGGTTGTCACGAACCTGTTGCTGGCAGGGTTGAATCTGTTCAACCAGTTGGGCTACCTGAGATGACTGTGTGCAGAAGGAATTTTTGTGCTTTGTTGCAATCTTGTCGACTTGTTGTTGTTGGATAAAAGGTGTTTGGGTCGAGGTTGTAGTGGTTGCATTATCCTCTTGTTCACCTTTTGAACAGATTGTGAAGAAGTTTAATTTTGTAGTATGAGATACTACCTTACGACACTGTTTAGGTGGAACAATAGTCGGAACTACTTATGGTATTCTGTAGAGATGACCCCCCAGAGAAACAATGACACTGCGGGGTCGAGATGCATAAATAGCATGGTGTTTCCACATATATGGATGGACCAAGATAAAATCACAGATATCCAGTGGGGCAACATCACACAATACCTCATCCTTAAAGGGTTGGATGTCGTATGACAATCGACACTGCTGGATGACACGAAGATCTCGTCCCTGGCGAAGCCACCCGATATTATATCGTTGAGGGTGTGGTGTTGTCGACAATCCCAATTGTTTGACGACCTCTGCTGAGATAAGGTTCTTCTGGCTTCCGCTATCAACAATAAAATGCAGTGGGGTCCCCTCTACCCACATCTGTGAATTAAAAAGGCGCTCCCCCTATTCTGGATCTGTTGGTTCTTCTAGTTGAATTGTTGCGGTTGCGACAATAACAGTGGGGTCTGCGTCGATGATCTATCTTTTACCAGTATTTTCAAAATCTAATTATGAATCAGGGTTCGGCTCCTTGTCTTTGATCTCGGCACCAATGACTGTTTTGAGTGACATTCATCGATGTTGTGTGGGGGATTTTGTGGAAATCACACCATTTTCCGGTGTCCTTCTTTGTCTTCACGTGACCCTTCTTTTCTTACGGCTTAGACTGGTTTTCAGGAAGTTGTTTGTTAGGGCCATCTTTATCATACTTTGGTTGTTACAGATTTGTAGACCCGAACTCCCGTTTATTCTGGTGCTTAAATTTATTCTCGATTTTAACATCATATCAATAAGCAGAACCGAGTGATGAGATGTCCAAAAAATCCATTTCAGTTTGGATGTATTTTGCATACGATCTTCGTTTGAGGCGCTCGATACACCGTTAGAAAGATCTATCTGAGGATTACAACTTTGTTTTGAGAAACAATGAATAAAATACCATGTTGCTCCCCGTTGTCCCAAAAAACGTCGTTTAGGGCCTCAAAACGGCTCCAGAGTTCAAGACTCGAAAAACTGCTAAAAATAGTAAATTACCAAAATTACCATAAAACTGTTTTGAGCCAGTTGGAAGAGGTGGGTGGCCACCGATATCCACCTGGATCATAGAGTTTAAAAGTGGGACTCCAATGGTTGGCCTTGCTTACTGGTCTTGTTGGTTGGGTAGGATATTTTCATTGGTCCGTTATCTCACTTGCTTGCCCCTCTCTATGCTCTCTTATTCAACTCCTTCCCTCACCTAGTCGGGAATCTATTAATAAGAGCCCCTCCACCAAACCAAACAGGGTGTTGTGATTTGATTGAGAAAATAAATCCTCTTCTAGACTTCCCGGTTGACCAAAACACATCCCCAGTTTACGATCAACTTATTGGAGGACAAAAACAGTTGGGAACAAGTCCCAAGGAAGTAGTTGATCAGATCTAGCTAACTAGTTATTATAAACTAGTTGTATCTTGACCCATTCAATACATCATGCAATAAAAGGAACATATATAATCCTTCCTTCTATTTTAAATAAAGTGATGGTCATTTTTCTCTCAGTTTTGGTGATAGTATTGTTGTTTCCAATTCTAGTCAATTTCCTGAGTATTTCTATTGCAGATCAAAT
>JASDQU010102634.1:51905-62860 GCA_032191745.1 Picea mariana
GATTTAATTTTACTCATACAAACATTTTGATGCCTTCATAAGTAAGATTGTCTTATTGTCATTCAACATTTATGGGTCATTCAACATTTATGGGAGCAGTCTCATCAACTCTAAATTGTTTAATCCCAACATGTAAAACAACATTTAGGAGTTGAATGTTTCTTAGCTATAGGTTCAAAAGTTACATAGGATTCTATGGGAGATCATGATTTATGTAAACCACCTCTACACTTTATTCTCACAATTATTCATACCCACGATTGGTCAGAGGATGCAATATAGAGTAGTTGCTTGTGCTACAAGGATAGAAGTAATATGATGTAGCATAAAACTATTTCAATAAATTAATCCACCTATTTGCAACAAAGATAAGACGCCCAAGTAACTAATCACATGACTTGTGGAAGAGATATACATTCTTCCTCAACTGTGTATGCCCCGTACGACCTATGTATGATCTCAAGGAAAATAAATGCACTGCATGCAGCCCTAGGGATACACAAGATGTAGCGCACAACATTACAGAAGGAGATTTGGCAACATATGACGTCAATTCATCTATGAGGCATTATGTATAGGTTAGTTTTGGATGCCAACAGTTTCGAAGTCTCAATTTTTCTTTTCTTTAGGAATAAATTTAGAAACTCAACTAATTAATTGCAACAACAATCTCATGATAGTCATTAATATGAAATTCAACATTGAATGGATGGATATTATGGTATTGTTATTGGCATTTATGAAGTATTAATGGAGAAAATTATTTATGAGAGAAGCTTAATAGAAATTCAGTGAGGAATTCATCTAGAAACCATTAATATGACTATAAAGTTTCCTTAACTCACACACAATTTAACATAGCCACATATAAATCTCAAAGCAAATCAAGACACACTGAACACCATGTTTACCTTGGAAAACCAACTTCAAACGATTGCTCAATCTCCATTTCAACAATTTCATATTACAATGCAACTCATAGCTCTATGTCCTTCAACAATTTACATATCTAGACTCTTATGCATCCTCACCTCTTGGCCAATAGAAAGCTCTTTGTGAGTGAAATTATAATAAGATATAAGTATAGATGGGGTAATAGGAAGGCAAAAAAAACCTAACCTTTGATTTCCCTTTCTAAGCTCTTTTATCTTCTATTTTATTTTTATTTTTATTTAGTTATTTTTATTTTCTCTCTTTTTATCATTTAATTATTTTTATTTTCTCTCTTTTTATCATTTAATTATTTTTATTTTCTCTCTTTTTTTTTTCATTTAATTTTGTATTGCTTACACTATCTTGTATTATTTCAATCCTCATTAAGTATTAACCTTTATGCACTAACCTTTACCAATTATTTATTTTTGGTGAAATCCATTTCATATATACATGAGATTAAAAAAAAAAATCATCTACAATATAAACTAATAAACCTATCTAACTATAATAGTTATTAAAGTCAAGTAGAGGCATTGCTCGTTTTAATCCCTTGTCGTGTTGCAAATTATTCAACGAGAGGGTGAGAAGCGCTAAGACGAGTTACAAATTATTTAATGAGAGGGTGAGAAACACTAAAACGATAAGAATTGACTTTGGGAGAACATAAGGTTTGGGCCTCTAAGATGTGTGCATAAGATAAGTTTGTTTTTTTCATTATTTTTGGATGTTTAATTTTTTTTTAAGATGGTTTGATAATTAATTTTTAATTTTTTTTTATAATTTTTCTATTTTTTATTAAAATTTGATAAATAGATTTTTAATTAAATTTATTAAAATTGCAATTTTTTATTAAAAATAAATAAATTTAATAGTTTGAAAAAAATTATTGCATTTAGATTTTGTAATCTATTAATTTTATAAATAAAAAGAAATTATCATAATTTTTTCAAATCATTAATTTAACTTTTTATTGGAAAAAAAATGTTAACACAAAAAATAACATTAAAAACATTTATCATATTTATAATAATGATTGATGGGATATTAGGGGTGGTAGGTGTCTTTAGGAGAAACATAAATGTCTTATGCTTATGCTTGGAGATTGAGAATCTCATACAATAATCAAGCATAAGTGTTATTACAAGGATTGCATATGACAGTGGATGCATGGATTGAATCTCTAATAGTGGTGGGAGACTCAAGTATCATTAAGTTGATGAACAAGAAATCTCTTCCGACTGACTACAAGTTTGCCTCCATTTTGGCACGAGCTCAACAGGAGGTCATTGGATTTCAAAAAATGTCTTTTTACTAAGTCTTAAGGGGAAACAAGTGTTAAACAAACTCTCTTGCTAATGAGGCTATTGGTTTAAAAATGGGGGAGCTTAGGGCTAATGGTTTATTAGTCTCTCAGACCATACCTTACTCAATCTCAAATCAATCTCATGCACTCAATTACAAGTAGTAATGATTTAGTAAGCCACATGTATATCGCTTGTCAGTCCCACTACCAAGGCAAGATAATAAACACAACAAGACTCAAGCTCCCCTCACACATGCTTAGGCTCTCAAGGAATTAGGAATTTGAATGTTGGAATGTATTATATCCTATGTAAGGAGGGATTATGGAGAATTGTCATATTGCAAAGTGTTGGAAGGATCGTGGGAAGACTCCTCACTTAGTCAACCATCACCTGAAATGTATAGTTGTGGTTTTTAGGTTGGTTCTCCTTAGTGTGGTTGGTTCTTTTGCAATTATGTATGTTATGAGTATTTATGGTTCTGTAGAACCGCAAATTTTAAGTGTTGTGGGTTATGGTTTGCTAGGCTTGATTCATCTCAGTAAGTGTGGAATTGTCTCTGTCAATTGGGGGGTTGTCACTTTGGTTTTGTGGGTGCTCTTTTCAGAACTATGATTTGCATCCCCTAGGAACTTGTGTCTCTCTAGTTCTAGTATTATCATCTCTAGTGTCTTTCTTCTGAGTTCTTTGTTGGATTTTAAAAGAAAAAACCTCGAGTTCAATGTTGTGGGTTGATCGACCTATCATGTCACATTTTCTTATTGTGGATTGGCCCTCTGGTTATGGATTAACACTCATGGACTACAAATATTTCAATAAATTCAAAGGATATCTCACGAAGGAATGATTCAAAGTAACTAGAATTATATTTTCGATCTCTCAAATTGCATCTATAATGAGCACTCTGGTGCAAGTAAAACATCACCTTGTCATCCTTGAACCAAAATGCAACATGATAAGGAACCTAGTGGTAAATTTACACAAAGATGCTCAGTTTGGGGCATCCAATTAGTGGTTATATATACATTCAGGTCAAGGGGAATTGAAGGAAGAGGATATTGTGAGCCAACTCATCGAGGATATGGAGATTAGGGATCATGAATTAGTACCAACCAACATAGGCCTAGAAGAGGTCACAAGCCATCATATATTTCGTTAAGTTAATGTTTTTTAAAGTTATTAACATATTACGCATCTATTATAGAATCTATAGTAGCACTAAGAACTGAGAAATTTTTCCACCAGAAATATGTAAATTTTGTATTTTGTTATGGATGTGTGCATTGTGTTTGAAATCAAAGGAAATTCAATATGTTGTGATTGTGTAATTTAACATTGCTACAATGTTTTGATAATATAAATTACCCAATTTTGGTTTTAAAAAAATGATTGATGGGATATCAAAACTTTTTAAACATAAAGATATAAATATGCCCCAAACCATGGGTAGGTTAGCATGGTTGTGACCTACCCATAGTCATTTCTTCACAATTCAACGTAGATTTTTATTTTGTGTTTTTTTTTATGATATCAAGAATTGTTATCATTTAAACAAAATACCTATTGACAAAATCTAATAGACACATGATTCCAATTGTATGGAACAAGAGGATGTTCGATTTATCATAAGAATAAAATAATGTGTATATGAATATTTCTTCACTTTAAAAATATCATTATAGATTCATTTTAACTTGAGATTTATTAAATGTTTAGTGAGATCAAACCTTTTTTTGATGAAAACCCTTTATATGGTGAAAATTTGTAACTAAAATATATTTAAGTTTAAAGTTATATTTTTTATAAGGGCGGAGATATTGCTCTACACTATATTGTTAATCACTAGATTACTAAATATAATGAAACAAGGGTTGAAAAATTCCTAAAATGTTGTGGGATGAAAGAATTTGTCATCTTTGTAATTATTAAGAAGGTGGAAGATGAAAAACACTTTGAGTATGTCTACATTAAGTCTCAAATTCAAAATATTTGCAACACTAAAATCATTTTTAATCTTTTAACTCATCAAAGCTATGAATATTTAGGAAAGCCTCTCTATAGTCCTTTTAAACATAAAAACAAAATTTTAAAATAAACCAATTAATTATTTGACACATTTTTTTTATTTGATCTTAGTACACCCACATAATTATCATCATCCTATGTACACCCACATCAAATTACAAATTCAAAATATTTGTCATGATATGACTTTTTTAAGCTTTTAATTCATCAAAACTATTGGTGACCTAGGAAATTTTATTACCTTACCTTTCTTAAGGTCTGATAAACCAAAATTGATCTTAATGGGCTTTAACCAGATCATCATAATCATTGTCATCGTTGTCCATGTCTTCATCATCAAATTTGAATTTTAATGTATTATTTGATTTCAATTGTTGCATGAAGAGAATTCATTTGCTTTGTTAAATCAACATCATCAACAACAACTTTGAATGGCTTATTCAATTTTAATTGTTGTATGAAGTGAATCTCATTCGCTTTGTCATCGTCATCATCATCAAATTTGAATATATTATTCAATTTTAATTTTTGCATGATGCAAATCCCCAATTACTTTGTCATAACATCATCAACATCAAATTTTAATTTTAATGTATTATTCAATTTTAATTTTTTTTGGAAGTGAATCCATTTACTATATCAAATCTTTGTTTAATGAAGCAGATCACATTTGCTTTGTATCATTGTCATCATCAAAAAATAATTTTAAAGTATTATTCTTGTCAAATCATTATCATCATCATCAAATTTGAGTGTATTGTTCAATTTTAATTGTTGTATAAAGAGAATCTCATTTCATCGTCATCTTCAAAAAAGAATTTTAATCTATTATTCAATTTTATGAAGTTCTTCATCATCTAAAACAAATAATATACTATTCAATTTAATGAAGTTCATCATCATCAACAAATTGAGTAATATATTCAAAAAAAAATCATGATTATAATGATTAGACAAAGTAAATGGGATGCTATTCAATTTTATGAAGTTCATTATCATCAAAATTATTTTTATGATTATAATGATGAGGCAGAGTAAATGGAATGCTATTCAATTTTATGAAGTTGTTCATTATTTAAAAAAATAAATGAATAATACATTAAAATTATTTTCATGATGAGACAAAGTAAATGAGATACATCATCATTATCTTTATTTTTTTTCATCATGACACAAAGTAAATAGCTTCTTCTTCATCATTATCTTAAAATTATTTTCATGATGAAACAAAGTAAATGACATCATCATCATCATCTTAATCTTTTTATGATGAAAATGATGACACCAAGTAAAGTAAATAGCTTCATCAACATCATTATCTTAAAATTATTTTCATGATGAGACAAAGTAAATGATGTCATCATCGTCATCATCTTATTCTTTTCATGATGATAATGATGACATGAAGTAAATGGGATGCTTCATCATAAAAAATAATTAAATAATATATTAAAAAAAATTGATGATGATCATGATGACACAAAATAAATGGGATGCTTCATACACTAATTAAAATTGAATAACATTCAAATTTGATGATCATCATCCTCCTCGTTGTTGTCTCGTGCTCTTGAAAGTAACATAGACACGACAACACATATCCCACTACCCTTTTGTGTCATTATACTTCTCGTCATATTTATCTTATATGTGCCTCTTGTGCCCGGGTATTATTGTGTTGTGTTATGAGGCGTAGCTTATTGTGTTGTGCTACGAGGCCACCCAAATTAATCATTGTCGTCATCATCAAAAGTAAATGGGATTCCTCTTCATAAAAAAATCGAATAATACATTAAAATTATTTTCATGATGATACAAAGTGATAGTCATTGTTGTCGTCGTCATCATCATCAAAATAAAATTGTCGTCGTCATCATTATCAAAATAATGTTGTCATCGTCACCATCACCAATCATCATCAAAATAATGTCACATCATCATCATCATCATCATTATCAAAATAATGTGATCTTCATCAACATAATCATGAAAATAAGGTGTACTCGGGTCATCCTAGTTGCCATCATCATCAAATTTAATAATGTGTTCATCATCATTCAGTGTCATCCTCATCCTCATCCAATGCTTTCGAAAGTATATAGAACATATCCTGGGCTTAGGCCTGTAGGTGGATTGGCAAAGTCACCCTTCTCCTATCATTTGGACTCTGAAAGTCTCAAGTTCAAATCCAAATGTTTGACAAATTGATTCACACAATTGTGAAAGTTGAACCTCTCCATGTAAAAATTAATAATAATAATAATAAAACATATCCCCACCACCACCCAAATTAAAAAATAATAATAATAATAAAACATTTCACCACCACCACCGAAATTTGATTACGATCATCATCAATCATCAATCATCATCCTCCTCCTCGTCCCACTCTTTCGAAAGTAACACAGAACATATCCCACTGCCCTTCTCTGTCATTTAAACACCGGAGGGGGCAGGACAGAGGCTACGAGCTCGATAAATTCAATAATACATTCAAATTTGATGACGATCATCATTATCTTTTTCGTCGTCGTCCCACGCTTTCGAAAGTAACACAGAACATATCCCACTGCCCTTCTCTGTCATTTAAACACCAGAGGGGGCAGGACAGAGGCTACGAGCTCGATTCTATTTCTCGTCATCTGTAGCTTCTCTCTGCCTCCCGTGCCCGGGTATTATTTTGTTGTTCTGTAAGGCGGCCGCCCAGGTGGATAGTCGCAAGCTCGCAACAATATGCCTGCTGCAATGAAAGTGGATCTTGAAGCATTGAGGAAGGCTCAGAGAGCTGATGGCCCAGCCTCCATCCTCGCTATAGGCACTGCCAATCCGCTCAATGTGGTTGATCAGAGCACCTATCCGGATTACTACTTCAGAATCACCAACAACGAGGATAAGACCGAGCTCAAGCAGAAGTTCAAGCGAATGTGTAAGTTTTAATGCTACTAAACATAAAACATATGCTCATACTTTACTGGTACGATGGATGACTCATGAGGTTGTATGTGTTGCAGGTGACAAATCGGCAATAAGGAAGAGACACCTGTACCTGACGGAGGAAATACTGAAACAGAATCCCAACATGTGCACGTACGACGCGCCATCGCTGGACGCTCGGCAAGATATGGTCGTTGTGGAGGTGCCGAAGCTCGCAAAAGAAGCGGCTGCCAAGGCGATCGACGAGTGGGGGCAGCCCAAGTCCAAGATTACTCATGTGGTTTTCAACACCACCAGCGGTGTGGATATGCCCGGAGCCGACTATCAGCTCATCAAACTGCTGGGCCTCCGCCCCAGCGTTAAGAGAGTGATGCTGTACCATCATGGCTGCTTCGCCGGAGGCAGTGTTATTCGGGTGGCCAAGGATATGGCAGAGAACAATCGGGGAGCCCGGGTTCTGGTGGTCTGCAGTGAACTCATGGCCATCAACTTCCGTGGCCCTTCAGAGAGTAACTTCAACAGTTTGGTCGGGCAGGCTCTCTTCGGCGACGGTGCCACTGCGCTCATCGTGGGAGCCGATCCCATCCCGGAAGTGGATTAAATTTCGGTTTAATTGATAGTAAACTATTATAGAACGCTTGTTTCCATTATTCAATCTCAGAGCATTTGAATGAAGTTATCTTATATAATTGACATATCGAGGATGTGAATGGGAAGGTAAGATTTGCATCTCTGATTTTCTTATGCAGGTTTAGATGGGCTTGCGTTGGTGTTCAGATTCAATATCCAATGTAGAGATATGATGTATTTTAACAACCATATACACACTAAAAATTGATATATCATCCGAGCGTGTAAAGGGACTTTGCTTCTCTGGTGCAGGTGAAAGTGCAAATATGGATATTCTGTTTTTTTTTAATTATTCTCAAACACGAAACCACAGTTTCCCACGTATGATAAGTGGCACTCACTATGAGGGAAGGCGAATAATGAGTACATATTTTCTTTCACGAGGAGATTATGTTTATTTCAATAATTTAAACTCTGGAGCCTAACGGCCTTGGAGTAAGACCTGTTTCATTGTTTATCTCAATAATTTAAACTAAATTGCCTTCGAGTAAAACTTAAACTACTTCATCGGCAGATTATTGGCGGGCAGTTCGGCTGTTAAGACTTCAACAGTTTCATTGGGAGATTATTGCCGGGCAGTTCGGCTATTTTAGACCGCAAAATATCGCCACCTCAAGATTGGAAGTGCTGAAGATTGTCCCAGTTCGGATATTATTGTTTGGAAGTATGGTTATTTTTAATTAAAAAAAGTAATTTTATAATTTAAATGTTCAGAAGTTTTTTGCTGAATCTATAAATTCATAAATAAATTTTGAACAAAAAATAATGATTTTTGTAAATTTTTATGACCAGATTTCAGTGAAAAATTATTTCATAAAACAACTAACCAAAACCGTTTAAAAGTGCTGAATATCATCCACTTATTTTCTCATTGTAAGAGTTCGTTAAGACAACAAACAAACACTGTAAATGTAATTGGAAAATAATAAATACACACCGAAGCATACAATATAGTCATGAACGTTCTCCATGTTATCGAATATCAATCACAATCAAATTCTATTTTTGAGGAAAAGCAAAAATATAATAATAAAGATATATATTCAAGGAGGTGTTTTACAGTTTAGTTTAGCATTGGAGAAGTTGTTATTTTATGTGATAATAATAATAAAATAAATAAATAAATAGTTATGTGTATATTGTATATGTGTAATGGTTTGAAGTTTTTTTCATGGACCTTGATTCTTATAAACCTCATTTAGGGTTTAAGGCTTTTGTTTTTCTCTTACAATCATGATTAAGGTCTCAAGATTCATTCATTTTGTGTAAAACCTACTAATAGGATACATGTCCACCTGAAGATCAAAGATCTCCTTGAAAGGGCTTGTGTGTTAGTTCTAGGTCTTGCTCATGGCTTTTGATTCCAAGAATTTTTGTTCATGGCTTAAGGCCCTTTTTTTCCTCCCCTGACAATGGTAAAATCCCCAAGACCCATTCCCGGTGTCCAAAACTCATGAATAGAAGATCCATAATCCCACTTGTAGGTCAAAGATTCCCTATAGAGGCCCTATGTGGTGGTTCAAGGGATCATCCAAAGTCCTTGAGTACAAAAAGATTCATATATTGCCTAAGGCACTTGTTTTCCTTTCCTAGCCATGGTCAAGGCCCTGAGAACCATCTATAGTGTGCAAAACCTCCTAAATGCACCCATATCTCACTCTGAGGTCAAAGATCCTCTAGAGAGGGATTATGTGGTGGTTTGAGGTTTTGCTCATGACTCTTGAACTTAATAAGCCTCATTTAGGGCCTCGAGCCCTTGTTTTCCTCCCTTGCCCATGGTAAAGGCACACTATCCATTCCTTATGTGTAAAATCTACTAATGGTGTCCACATTCCCTCTTTTAGGTCACATTCCTTGACATAGGTCTTTTGTGGTGATTCGAGTATTAATTTATTGCACTTGATCCTAAGAAGCTTCATATAGGACCTAAGGTACTTGTTTTCGTTCCTTGACCATGGTTAAGGCCTTGAGACCCATCAATAGAGTAAATATCCTCCCAATAGTGCCCATATCCCACTCAAAAGCCAAAGAACCCCTAAAGAGGGCATGTGTCATGGTTGGAGGCCTCATTCACGGTGCATGAGATCAAGAATCCTCATTTAAGGGCCTAATACCCTTGTTTTCCTCCCTCAACTATGGTAAAAGCCTTGAAACCCATATTTGGTGCATAAAACTTACTATTGGTGCCCATATCTCACTATGAGGCCAAGAACCCCTAGATAGGGATTATTTTGTGGTTCTAGGTGTGGTTTATGCGACTTAATCCTAAGAATATTTATTTAGGGGCCTAAGACACGTATTTTCCTCCCTTGATGATGGTCAAGGGACCAAGACCCATCCGGTGCACAAAACCTCTTACATCTCACTTAGAGGTTAAAGACCCCCTCGAGAGTATATGTGTCATGGTTGGATCCTCATTTATGGCACATGAGCCCAAGAAGCTTTGCTTAGGAGCCTAAGGTCATTGTTTTTGTCCCTTAGCAATATTAAAGGCCCTTGGACCAATCTATGGTGCATAAAACCTACTATTGATGTCCATAATCCATTCAAGGGCCAAATACCTCCTAAAGAGGGCCAATGTCATGGTTTTAGTTGTGGTTCATGGGATTTGATCCTAAGAAGCTTCATTTAGGGGCCTAAGGCCCTTGTTTTCCACACTAATGATCATCAAGAGCTCAAGACCCATCTACAGTGTAGAAAACCTATTAATGACGCTCATAACCCATCTAAAGGCTAAATACACCCAAGTGATGGTTCATGTCATGGTTGGAGCCTTATTCATGATGTTTGAAGTTGAGAATCTTTGTTTAGGGACTTAAGGCCCCTATTT
This sequence comes from Picea mariana, assembly GCA_032191745.1. Lineage (NCBI taxonomy): Eukaryota > Viridiplantae > Streptophyta > Pinopsida > Pinales > Pinaceae > Picea > Picea mariana. The sequence goes on from JASDQU010102634.1 coordinate 62,562, forward strand.
TCCTCCCCTAACCATGGTAAAGACCCTAAGACCCACATATAATGCATAAAACCTACTAATGATGCCCATATCCCACTTAGTAGAAAAATACCCCCTCGAGATGGCATTTATGTTTTGTGCAAAATATAATGCATATGTTTGCATTAAGACAAAAATTTAGTACATAAATAATGAATTTTTAGAAACTTTGTATAATTATGGATCACGGTATGCTTTTGTGCACATTTAGTTTTGCAAATTTGTTAATGTTAATTATACATATTTTGAATTCAATAAAATTGGCAAAACATTGAATTACA
>JASDQU010102634.1:163684-174213 GCA_032191745.1 Picea mariana
TGTTCCACAAGGAAAAGATGTAACAAGGTCCTGGCTATATCTACACAACAAAAACTTAACAAACATAGATGGAGGAAAGGTATTCTATAAAGACTTTTTTTTGAACCAAAAGTTGTTTTGAATCAGGGGAAAGAAGCCCAGAAGCTCAAGGTCTGGAAGAGTGTAGGATCTAGATTTCTTCCCCTCAAAGCCTGTGCATAGCGGAGGTGAGGGGAAGGTGGACCAAGTCAGGGAATCACTGGTATGAATCTTGGGGTAAGGGAACCGATCTACCTTGCTTGATCGAATGGCTCCCATCAGTCTTGCTAGATTTATGGCCTATCGAAATGGTTGGATTTATGGCTTGTCGAAATGATCAGTGGGCACATAGACGAGAGTAGGAGCAAACTACCTTATTGACAAGCCATCCTTTCCATCATGTCAGATCATTCAAAGGTGTTGGTTCAACTTAAATAGGTTCTTCTCAAATTATAACTGGTTCAATTACTTCTATCTCTTCCTATCTGAATGAATGCAATTGCATTGTTGTAAGTGAGGGAGTAGGCATAGAATATCATATGGGAGGGAGCCTGCCCAAAGACAATGAACTAAGAGACATGCATGCTCGACCGAGAGATTATGTGAATAGTCGTGGTTGAAACCAGTGAAGATGGATATTCATGCCATACAGATAGTACTTAATAGAACTCAGGAGCTCCTTCACGAGGTTCATCAACAATATCTGGATATATAGGAGAATGCCTACTGCAGGTTGCATTTAAGGGGTATGCTTTCATCTATTCAAACCATTTGTTTTCCCCCCTTTCAACTTTCGATACCAATTGCTCTCCTCTATCATTTAGTTGTGTGTCGTTAATAAGCTTAGATCCGATGGTGGGTATGGGGGTCTTACACCCCATATTTGATGTAATCAGGTGGTAGGTTGTATCTGATCCATGCTTGTGGAGCTCAGGTATGGCTATAATATGTGGGGTTGATATGATTGAATGTATGTTGTTCACTTGGTGAGCACCCCTATACTTCATCAGTAGCTAGCATAAGGCCCAACCTTCCTCATTATTCATGTCTTCAAACTCAATTGTCGACTTGCATATGCATTGTCTCGTTCCCATCAACAACTATGGTGGTAGTGTTCCCAGCCTCTCGTTCCCATTAGTAACTATGGTAGTAGTGTTTTGTCTTACAGGGTGCAGGGGTGCATGGGCTCATATGGGTCTTACAGGGATGCATCGACTTGTATGGCTTTGTGGCTTCTTGACTCCCTCAACTACCATGGTTGTGAATTCCTTCTCATATCTGCCTCAAACGACATTGATGTAGTTCTGAGTTCCTTCTCATATCTGCCTCAGACAACATTGATGTAGAGCTTAAGGAAAAAACATAATGAAATGGATAATAGTTGTACTTTGCAATCTAAGGCCATGTGTGTCCATGCATGCAGGAGGAAGAGCAAGTGGTGGATACCATGCAGGAGAAAGTGCAGGCGATGGAGATAGTGGTCATATTTGTCAGACATTGAAATTTGGGTGCAGTAGAAGTGTTAATGTGAAGTGTTAAAGCAATGACACTAAGCAGAAGTTAAAACTTAAAACTTAACTTAAGTTACTAACAATGAAGAGAATGAAGAAATTGCATAAAATTTAGGATAGGGAATGAAACAAATACATTGGGAGAAGCGAAGCCTCCAATAAAATTTCGAATGTTATAACCAATAAAATTGGAAATAATTTTTTTTTTGCAAATTATTTAATAAAAAAAATTGCAAACCATCTACAAACTTAGGAATATAAGAGATGTATTAAAAATCAAACCTAAACTAATAGTCATTCAATGTTGAATCAAACACTATAATGTCGCTTGTGGCTTGCCTTTGGCAATCACTGATAACATGAAGTCTCCAAAATTACGAACTTTCCACTCAATCCATGAAATTTGCACACTAGTATTGACACTTTATGTCATGTCACACTAATATACTTTGTATCATGTCAATGTGTCAATACTATAAGAATTAGGCTTTGGTTTAATTTTTTTATTTATAAAAGTGGTTGAAATATTCTTTATTAACAAGTGTTGCATGGCAACTTAGTCCCTGCCAAATAATAAACTAAGTTGTCATGGAGCACTAGTGTCTCTGTTTTGGCTTTATATTTCTATTCATAATTGGTATTACACAAATTTTGATGTGCTTATTGGATCGAGACAATAACTTCAACCCTTTAACAAATACTATTGAAGGAAAGATAGCTACATTGGTAAAGCAATTTGCTTTAAGAACCTCTTAGGTGCTCATTTGTATACCGTAAGTAACCGAGCTATGTAACCAAGTGTGCCCAATTAAATGCAATAATTTTTTTTATTTTTATAAAGATATTTTTATAAATTACAATAACTTCCAAATCCCCTAAAAAAATCCCATAAATTTGTTTAAAAACCAAAACCTATTCCATTTTAGAATTCCATTAAAAATCCGATCAACTTTGTTGAACACCGAAACTATTCCATATTAAATACATGGGGCCATTTCCAATGAGAGGCAAAGACAAAGACATGATGAGAGCTTTGTTATAGTTAAAACAATCTATATATTTAATGAAGAAAATATAAAAAAATATATTACATCTTAACTTGAAATTCATGACAGATTTATTGAGAGTTAAAATGCAATAACGATAGTGGAACCCAAAATATGGTCTTCTAGCTTTGGTAAATTGCAAGAAGTTCTATACAATTAGAGTCTCTAAAATTATCTGCAACATTTGAATTTTTCACTAGACATAACAGAACAAATTTAAAAAAAATCGATTGAGTTCTGCAAAGCAACCCTCGTCTTCCTTGTGATTTCTTCCTTCATCATGATGGCAGGATAGTGGGTCGCTCCTCAAGTAGATGGCAGGTTGTTTCCTCTAGCTCTTCACTTGGCCTTGAAACTGATAGGAAGACCCTTTATGTAGGCAACCCACAGCTTTATGCAAAAGACATTATCAGTTGTTGTACTTTGTTGGGGTTGTACTTGACCCATATGGGAGAATTCCTTGAGCCATTCAATACATAATCTACCCTGTTAATAACTAGTACCACATTTTTGCACATCCATGAATGGAAAATCTTGAGAAACTCCTCTGCAGCTCTAAAAGTATCACCCCCAAAATTAACCACTACTATGTGCAAGTCTGCGACCTTCTCATAATATTCCCAAATGTTCAACAAAATAGCTCTTTCTCTACCCACATTGGTCCTAGGAAAATCAATTATAAATATATCCTTAATGAACCTGTAAAGAGTAGCAGCCGAAGTGTGTGTCATTGATCCCACATCTCCAACATTTTAGCCTAATATTGAGTTGATAAGAGTTGTATTACCAACGTTTTTAGGCCCTATGAATGCAACCATTTTGAAGCCTTCTAATAACTTGCATGTCCATATTATTGTATATATCTTCCAAGATCTATCCTCTATGTCTATCACAATACCCTCTGATGGCCCTAGCCCTATCTTCACTTTCTGATCATACCTGTGAACATGCCTGTAGATTTTTTTCTCTAATACAAGGCATCCACTGACTACTCTTGTTTCGATTTGGTATTGCCGCTCAATAGGCAATATATGGTTCTCAGAATATCCAGATAATTTAGTTTTCTAAGTTTATTGTCATAGATGCAATACACATATGAGCTCTTGTTTTCATTAGAAGAGATTTCATTTTGATTCACAAACCTTGAAATGCATGAATGACCGAATATCACAGAACAAAGATCTTTTGGACATAACAAAAGAGAGGTAGACAAAATAACATACGATTTCATGGCGGGCTCTTCTGTTGATTCTGCAAAACTCAAACCATCCTGGAATCTTTTAAGGAAATTGGTTCCCTAACCGACGTCTCCAACATGTTTGTTAACAATAATTTTACAATCTCACTATGTTCAACATATCCAAAAACACAATGAAGTGCACCATAATCCCCGTTGTACTCATCGCTTCCTCTTAGATTCTCCGATTGCTACATTAACAATGGTCTTCCCATGGCTCAGTTTAAAGCATATATATGAGCTCTTATTTTCATTAGAGGAGCTTTCATTTTGATTTACAAACCTTGAAATGCATGAATGACCGGGTATCACAAAATAAAGATCTTCTGGACAGAACAAAAGAGAGGTAGACAAAATAACATACAATTTCATGGCAGGCTCTTCTGTTGATTTTGCAAAACTCAAACCATCCTGGAATCTTTTAAGGAAATTATTTGGAACCGATGTCTCCAACATGTCTGTTAACAATAATTTTACGGTCTCACTATGTTCAACATGTTCGAAAACACAATGAAGTGCACCATAATCCTTGTTGTACTCGTTGCTTCCTCTTAGATCCTTCGATTGCTGCATTAACAACAGTCTTCCCATGGATCAGTTTAAAGCATATGCAACATAACTATCCCTCCATGGGTTTATGAGATTTACTTTGGAAACTATAGAGCCAAAGCAAGTCCTTACCTCTACAAAGAAATGAATTTGTTGAGGATTATAATCATTTACCCAATTAGTTATGGAAACAACTTTTGTTTCACTTAAAACCCCACATAGAAGGATGTTGTTGTTATTTGAACATTTTTCAACTATCCACTCATGTCCTACTTTTGGCACCACATTAATATGCTTCAACTCGGACAAGGAAAACCCTCTGATGACTATGACTCTTTCATGTTTCTTTGGGCCATGGTAAATATTGAGATTGCAGGCATGTATACAAGGACTAAACTCCTCAATAATGGCTTTGACAGGGAATCTCTCTCCATTCATATAAAAACTGAACTCTTCAACGTAGCATTCAACTCGGTGACACTGTCATGTGTTAACATCCATTAATTTATCATCGGATACCAAATTGGCTAACTTTAATTCCTTTCCCCCATAATAAGTTCCAACATCTACATAATGAGAACTTCCAGAGTGATCTATACTCTACATTTCCTTGAGAATGATCTTCACCCGCAAGAGCATATTAGTTATATTTCTATCATTTCCTTCGAATTCGTTGGGTTTAACCATTAATTCAGTCTATCCAAGTAAGAAGATAGCTTCTTAGTCGTTCTGCTTTCCATAGATTATGGATTGCATGTTACAATCATTCTCATATCCATTAGCATCTAGGGTATGGGATCAACACCATGCACAAGGGTAAACATACGTCTATCTAGCTCCATGCTTTTCTCACAGAACTGCTTGGCATCACTGTTACAGAATTAAGGCAAGCCAAAGCCAATAGAAATATGGCGTTTTTCCACTTCCTGAGTGTTAAGCATGTAACATATTAGAAACAAATGTGCCAATGCCCCAGCCAAGCTATGGCCTGAGAAAATTATCTTGTCTACTTTAAAATGATTAAAGTAAGATATACTAGGAAAATCATTGATTATTGTTTGGAAGAGCTCATTGTGATACAAATCTCGCACATCTTTGTCAGCTTCATGGTAACTCTTACTAAATTCATTTCTCCTTGCCACTCTGAGAGCAAACATATCTTGCAGAAAAAAAATGCCACCTGAAAGCAATAAACAAAGTGTTATTGTTATTTTGTTTACATTCAACCAATATAAAATTATGGGCCATTACTATGTTTTCCAATTCGATATGAGAGTATCAATTTTCAATAGTTGCCTTTCTCTCTACATTGTTAAGGTAAGCCAACGATGATAGAACAACTGCTTTTCTAATATCATCCAGACTTGGTTGAAAGTTTGTATTGGAAGTACTGTTGGAAGCTCCCATTTTATCTTGGATATTGATATTCAATCCTATCACAGTGTAGTCAACCAAGCATAAACTAGATATTAATATTCGGCTCTATCACAGTGCAACCAACCAAGCATAAACCGTTGCTGGTAAAATTGTTGAATTAACCCTATGCATCAGTTCAACTATTTAATTTTGAAGCATTGAGTAATGAGGATCAAAATTATAAAATCTAATAAAAACTGGGAATTATAACAACTACATAAAATCTTTCCAATTGATTGCGCTAATTTATGATCTCCTGTCATATCATAAATAAAAAAACATTGAAATATAATCACATAATGAGAATGAGTAATGTCAATCATAATTATAACATCTAATAAACACTGTAAATTATAGAAACTACATAAAATATTTCCAATTGATTGTGCTAATTTATGATCTCTTGTCATATCATAAATAAAAAAATCATTGAAATATAATCACATAATAAGAATCAAGTTGAATGTGAACAGAACTGAAGTGAAGTGAGATGGGCCTATAATTGTGATGTGATAGTAGTGAAACTCAAAAAATATATGGGAGGAGAACCATAATAAGACAGACGTTACTCATAGTTATAGGGGGTAAAGCTACACTAGCCAGAGAGACAGGACTAACAAACAATACTCATAGTTACAGGGGGTAAAGCTACACTAGCTAGAGAGACGGTACTCGCAGTTACAGGGGTAAGCATTAATGCCCCCGCAGTTACATGGGGTAAGTATTAATGCAGCCACACTTATGAGGGTCAAATATTAAGATAGGCCGTGGTGATTATTAATGCACACCATCACCATGAAAATAAGGATTCAAAGTTGAAGTCCAATAGGAATGAAGAAAAAAAATAATTTTGTATTATTTTAATTTTAATAAAAAATATTATCTAAATGTTTCCATGTTGAACATTGGAAATCCAGATAAATTAAAAGTCAAAATTGAAAGTAATAGTTAAACAACGACTAACTCATCGCTATAGTCCCTATGCCCCTTTGGCAGGGACTAATAACGCCTCTTCATTATCTACTATATGAAATTTGTGAAAATAAAATTATACCATTATGTTTCTTAAGGTTATAATATTATACTATCACTTTAAGTTATAATATTATACTAACACTTTATTTTAGGAAAAAAATACTCCATTACTTATTAAATAAATTATAAGGTTATTTAACAAAAATAAAAGGTTATCTAACAAAAATCAAAGCCATTTTACTTATTACATAAACTAGCATATCATTTTTTTAATGCGCAAATGAGAATGCTGAAATAAATGAAGGGAGATTATCTTATTAATGCTATTAATAAGAATCATAAAAATATTGCGATTATATTATTTTATTTGAAAACTGGTGATGAGCTTGACCATAACTTCCAAAATGATTATAGAATTGTATAGGACTTTCGAAATAGTGACAAAACTCTACAATTTGAAAAGAGGAGTAAATCTTAGTGAACTTAAGAGAATGTTGATAGAACCACACATTTTGGAAAAGGAGTACAAATTTAATATACTCAAGGGTTGGAAACATTTTAAAAGCATGATTATATATATATTCATATTCATAAAAGCACAATTATATATTTGCATATAGCTGATATTTATTAGGGTTTTTATTTAGTTTAAATATGCACATATAATTTGCATACAAAAGATGAAGACCAAAGCCATTGAAACGCATCCAATCTTAATAATATTCAAGTTAAAACATGAAGAGAACATCCCCTTCCACTTTGCATGGGTTGATGAGAAGGCCATCAACCCCAAGCATAGCACCAAGAAAGTATGTATTAAGAAGATTAAAAGCATGCCAAGGGTAGCCATAACTCGACATATAATATACCAAGGATCCATTTTTAGCTTGGATTATAAGCATACATAATTCCAATGAGACAAAGTGCATTTTGATCATAATGAATATCAAACAAACACAAAAATAGATGGCAATGGTAGTGGCATAATATATAAGCTTATGTAGAAAAAAAAATAATGCGCAGAGCCAATAAGACTTACTGTATAAGGAATGTCCAAGCCCTCCATTTCAATAAACTTGACATGCTCATCTCAATCATTTCCCAAGACTTCATAATATGCTAAAAAAATGGTTAGACAATATATATCATGCATATCCAATTTACCCAAATAAAGACCAAACAATATATAAATGCATTCCACCCCATTGTTACTACTTGAATTCAAAAAAACTAACTTGGGTAATGGAAGCCATAGTAATTATTTAGTGGGTAATATAACCCGTTTTCGACCACAGTTTCTTGCTCCAACTCACTACCCTTTGTATTGGTAGAATCTCCTAGTGATGTTACAGAAGTGGCATCAAATGACCTCCCCTCTGGCCCAGGGGCTTGAGTACAGAGAAAAGAGATTACTTTATCAAAAACATAAATATATGTAGTATACCTAGAGAGGTAACCAATGGAAATGTGGTTATGTATTATTAGTGGAGGTCATTCAATGTAAGGTGGACTAGGTCCACTATATTACTAAATAAGGCCCACTATGGTAATTAGATATAATAAATAGGTTTTCTAGAAGATTTATTTTCTATAATGTTTAGAAGATAGATAATGTTATATAAACAAGTGTAAGCAATGTATTGGAGCATGGTGAAGAATATTGTTATTGTACAAGCAAGTATTGCTTGAGGAGTTTTATCCTTCCCTAAGGATTAATATATGGTGTTACCCTACCTCAAGGGGTTTGTCTATTTCTTGTGTTCATTATTGGCGAATGGTTTGGTTTATTCTTGGTTATTTCTGAAGTATATTTGTAGATCTATTTAGGTACTTAACAATTAGTATCAAGTAGTATACCTAAGGAGGTAATATGGGGTACTTAGGGAAGTAACCAATGTGAATGTGGTTATGTATTATTAGTGGAGGCCATTTAATGTAAGGTGGACCATGTCCACTATATTATTAAATAAGGTCCACTATGGTAGTTAGATATAATAAATAGACTTTCTAGAAGATTCATTCTCTAGAATGTTCCTAGAAGATAAATAATGCTATATAAATAAGTGTAAGCAATGTATTTGAACATAGTGAAGAATATTGTTATTGTACAAGCAATGATTGTTTGATGAGTGCATTCCTTCCATAAGGAATAATATATGGTGTTACCCCACCTCAAGGGTTTTGACTATTTCTTGTGTTGAGTATTTTGGTGAATGGTTTGGTTTATTCTTGTTGATATTGTGAGTTTATTTTGAGATTTATCTTCAGATCTATTCATGCACTTAACAATATATGACAACAAACTTATAATGCCAACATTGTTAATAGTGCACTGCAAAGGATTTAATAGATTTGATCAAGTTGAGATGCCTCATTTTCGACTTCAAGATTGATCTAAGCTAGTTACTTTTCGCTACCAATGCACTACCATTCTATATAATTCTAATCCTATTGGATCAAGTTCCAATCTTGTTTCTAATGCTCGTAATGCTTCATATTAATTAGTATGTATTGAGCATAACGAAAGCTAAACTAAAAAAATCGGGAAAAATCAAATTTGATTTAGGAGAAGGAACAAGACGAGAGAAGGGATTCATTCATTGATTCATTGATGCACCAACACAACAGAGCCAGTTTGAAGTTCAGCTCTAGGGATAAAGGGTCATTCCTGGGCCCAACCAAAACCAATTGTTATCTAGTAAGTAGAGCCCCCACTAATGGAGTTGCTTTCTCCATGTCTGAATTAGTATAGTAACATCCTTCCTTGATCTAAGGTTGAGATCTTTGGGGGAGTAGTTATCTATCTATTTCATTATCTAGGGAGTAAAACCAAACATTGATTCTTCTTTGGGAGCAAACTCATAAGTAAGTGAACTAAATCCATCCATTAATAAAGCAATACTTATTTCTTGGAATCTTCTGAATCATAAGCACCACTTGGGTTTACTTCATTGTCTCATGCAACCAATCAAATAAGCATGGTTGAGGCCCCTCACTGGTCATTACAATGAGTTCATTTGTTGATCCAAGATTGAACCAAGGGAATAAATAAGGGAACACTAAAATGAGTTCTACTAGTACTTGCTCAACAATCTCGCCAAATAAGAATGCATTTTATATGGATGGTTCAACGAAAAGCAAAATTTCCCATAGTGGATTTACTTCATAGAATAGGGCCAGGGCGTTTTCGAAATACAAAAGGGTTCGGTCATCCACCACCCAATTAAAGGTCCTAGGTCCATGTAAAGATTCAAAATGGAGTTGTTGTTTTTTCTTCTTCTATGTCTAGATTTGGGTAGTCCTTCCTTGGAATAAAAAACAATCATTCCAAGGACTAGGAGTAGTTTATCTATGTGCGAGCACTAAGCTAAGAAGCATTATTTATTCATAGAGGAAAAGGCAGTTCTGAAAGGGATGAAAGTAGCGTAATCATAGATCACAAAGCACCCTTTTTGTTTCAAAATTATTTTTCTTTCTATATGTCGAGGGCTCATTAATAAGATTAAAAAAAGGAACTTCAAAATATTAATAATTGCAAATCATAGCCATCAACTCAAAACACATGAATTTACACAGTTTGGAAGATTAAATAGAATAAAAATCAAAGTAGACAAAATTGAGAGAAAATAATGAATTTCATATAGAATGGTGAAAAGACATAGAGAAATCAGAGTTTAAATTCAAAACAGTAAATAGCCCATGACACACAACCTTGTTACTTTGTTTTTTAGTGAAAATAGTTTTATAGTATCAATGGCAATCCAACAAATTTTAACG
>JASDQU010102634.1:197642-227103 GCA_032191745.1 Picea mariana
TCATGGATCCTCTTCCCTTCTTGGCATTTTATTCTTGGATGGGGGATATCTTGGGAGAGGACTCACTCTTCTTTGGTGGATGGTCATGGTTAGTGGTCTTATCATGGTTGTGGATGCTATTTTCATGCCTTTGGATCACTCTCTTGACATGTGGATGCTTTCTATTTCATGTGTTATCTTCTTCTTCTTGGAGCATCATAGTGACTTTGTATGATGATGTTATGATGTTGGTTTGTCAATCGGACGCAGGGGTGTTATACATGGTCCTCACACTTTTGATGTGTGATAGGAGCACACTCGATGATTAGATGGGGCTAGCACTTTATTATGTTCCCTTCTCTTATGATGTTGATCTGGTGGGGTAGTACATGTTGCTTTGGTGTGTATTTCCTAGGTGGTCTAAGATTGAGATACTGGACATCACCTAGGGGGAATTTGTTTGATGATGATTACTACCCTTGTTGACGTACCTTTTCCTAAGTTTGAGTTAGAGGTGGGGGTACTATATGTTTCCTCGATGATCTAGCCTTTTCCTAAGGTTATGATGTTGGTTTATCACTCGAAGGCAGGGGTGTTGTACATGGTCCTCGTTCTTTTGATGTGTGATAGGAGCACACTCGATGATTAGATGGGGCTAGCACTTTATTATGTCCCCTTCTCTTATGATGTTGATCTGGCGGGGTAGTGGATGTTGCTTTGGTGTGTATTTCCTAGGTGGTCTAAGATTGAGATACTAGATATCACCTAGGGGGGAATGTGTTTGTTGATGATTACTACCCTTGTTGACGTACTTTTTACTAAGTTTGAGTTAGAGGTGGGGGTACTATATGTTTCCTTGATGATATAGCATTTTCCTAAGGTTGGATGATGTATATGATATATTAGTCCATTGATGGTGGTGTACCCTAGGTTCAAGCCTAGGTGGAGCTTTTATTTTGTTGTTATCATGGTGGGACTTTTCTAGAGGCATAACTATTATTTACATGGTACAACATTTGAGGGAGTGCATCGCTCATTGGCACAGATGTTCATGGTAATTTAATCATCTAGTGATTATTTGGAGGTAGACTATGGTTATATTAGAGCATTTGCCTTTGTGCACACATGTTGAGGATGATTTAGTCATTCTAGTGGTTACTTGACTCTATTGGTGAAGTGCCCTGCTTCATTTGACATCATTTCACACTTGGAGGGGTTTATTTGGAGGAGGCTTAAGGTTCTTGATGGAGGGCATGTGCAAGCTAATGATGGTCTCTCATGATGTGTTCGTAGCAATGCAAACATGGAAAAACAAGCAAGCTAATGATGGTCTCTCATGACGTGTTCGTAGCAATGCAAACGTGGAAAAACAACAATATGTTAACGTGGACGGATTATTCAAGGTACTTTTACCATGAATTTGAATATGGTGTAAAAAGATGAAATGTAGGAAATTGAATTAGCTTGTTAAATATATAATTTTTATTTATAGAATTTGAGAATAACCATGTGAAATTTAAGTTTTTCTAATAGTGGTATGTTATTTTTCAAGCAAAATATAAGGTATATGTCTCCGTTAGTGTAGGTGTTGAGTACCTTAATGATGGAATTTCCTTGAAAATTTTTATATAATTGTAGGGAACCCATTGTTCTAGGGCGCTGTATTTTTTCAAAATTTATAATATTAGTTTTATATTTTTTTAAAATTATGAAATTCAATATATCCTTTAAATTACAACGCCTTCCTCTAGTGCAGGCTATGAGGGTCTTAACATTATTAATCAACTTTTTTTAGATTGTAGATCTCGGTCTCTTCTAGTGCGGCATATAACTTATTTTAAAAATGGTTAAGCTGATGAAAATTTATAGCAGAAATAAAAGAGGTATGTATTTTCAGATTTTGTTATATGCAAGACAAAAATAGATGAAAAATAGTAAACAATATTAATTAAAATATATATATATATATATATTTGGAATCTGCATAGCCGACTCCATCTGTGTTTATAGTTTCATCAACAACGGATTTGTGTAGCCTATAGAAAAATAACATCAAAGATGGAGATATGAGAGGTATTCATAAAAATGAAGGTTTTTATGTATTTGTAGACCAAACCACTAGGTTTGTCATCCCGAACCTAAATCTGAGACAACCAACTCCGCATACACTTACGCTAGAGTTGTCATTCCTGTCCCCCAAAAAATTGAAATAGAACTTACGCCTTTTCTCTATTTGTTTTCTTGTCTTTCTCTCTCCTCCTCTCTCCCTTACCCATCTACCCTTCACCTTATCTCACCTCCTCTCCCTTTGTCCCTCTCACCCCACCCCCGCATGCACACCTCTATTCCATCTACATATAGCTCGTGTGCTTGGCTTAATCAATTATTTGTACAGTTTCCTACTTGGACTGTACAAACAATGGTATCAGTCAATGTATTCATTTCTATTATTCAATAAAATATATTAATTTGTACAAACCCATAGTTCTTTGAACGCATGCACACTCTTACGCCTTTTTTCTATTTGTTTCCTTGTCTGAGTGTCTCTCTCTCTCCCCCTCTCTCCCCTACCCATCTACCCTTCACCTTATCTCGATTCTCACCTCCTCCCCCTTTGCCCCTCTCACCCCACCCCCCTCATGCCCACCTCTATTCCATCTAAATATAGCGTGTGTGCGTGGCTTAATCAATTATTTGTATAGTTTCCCACTTGGTCTGTACAAACAATGGTATGGGTCCTTGTATTCATTTCTATACAAACCCACAATACAAAATATAATCTGTCATTGTATTTGTTATTGCACAAAATGTAGGTTGGGCAAAGCCTGACCCAATCCACAAATGTGGGACAACCGTGAGAGTATCTACCCAGTGTCACCTTAGGTGAACACTCTCCTCACTTTAGTGATGATGGAAATCACCACAAGGGGGGGGTGGGGGGGTGGGAACCATTAGTTTCGTTAACATTAGATTTACCATAGCATTTTTAGCTTCTTTTAACATTCAATAATCATATATTGAAATATATAAGCAGTAGATAAACAAGCACAAGAGGACACAAATCTGGGAAAACCCCAAACTCGGGGAAAAAACCCAACCAACTTTTCTTAGAGAGAATATTCCAATACAACCATGAACATGCTCTAATCACAAGAGCAAACCAACAATGAAGAACCAAATACTTATCTCTTCTTCTTGTCAAACCCTAGCGAGAGTAGACAACTACGTCACCATAGAATTGATGCAAGATAGGTGCATCACTAGCACACCACATAACTGACACAACTGGTAACTGCAGCTATAGTTGCTACTGCAACTGACATGAAGCAACCGAGCAACACCACACAAACTTAGTGCAACTCTTCCAGAGGTAGCGCACAAGAGAGATCACCAAGAACCACCAAGAATATCCTTGCCCAAGTGGGGTGCACTCTCCAAGAGAACCAGAAACTATAAACCATAAATAGCGAAATTGCAGCTGCAGCTGCAACTACCTTGTGCACATTGCAGAAGGAGAACTGTGTGGCTGTACAAATGAACTGACCCAGACTTGTATTTATATTAATCTGGGCACTTGTCTGTGGCTGACTTCTTATTGTGGGTCTTCAAATTTACTTTATTATCTCAGTGGGCCAACTTCTCTACCTAGAAATTATATTTCCACTTTATTATTATTTCCTATGGGCTGACTTCTCTTCTGTGGTCTTCTATTTCACTTTATTCTTTTTCGGGGTGTTCTTCAACTGTTCAATGGTCTTCCTTTGACTTCTTGGAATCTTCTTCTTCTCTCAGAAAAGTTGTCCAGGAGGAAAATACCTCCCGCAATGACCAAAACATCAACACTCCCTTTTGGCTAGGGAGGTATCTTTCCACGATGTCTTCATCTAGTAGTCCACTGACTACTTTGCAATCAACTAGTAGCACACAACTACTACCATGCCATCGGTAGCTCAAATCATCCACCACAGTCTCCACGACTATGCTACAATCAACCAATAGCACATAGCTACCCATACTGTCCAATAGTACACAACTACTGTCGCAGTCCAGTAGTACACAACTACTGCATAGTCCTCCCGATTGTGCTGCTATCAAACAGTAGCACAAAACTAATTCCAAGTGGTCTGGTAGTCTCCATGGCAATCAACTAGTAGCACACAACTACTACAATGCCATCCAATCTACTGCCAAACCATAGTAGTACACAACTACTATCTAGTGATACACAATCACTGCCAGTGGTACACAACCACCGTAGTAGCACACAACTACTGTCCAATGATACACAATCATTGCCAGTGGAACACATCCACCGTAGTAGCACACAACTACTGTCTAGTGATACACAATCACTGCAAGTGGTGTTGGAATTTAAAATTTTCTAGTTACACAATTACAATTACTTAATCCAATAGCAACTGTAGTAGGATCACTGAAAGATAGACAATCACAGATACAATAGAACACAAAGATTATCCTGGGAAACCCTCATGGGGGAGAAAACCCAACAACCAAAATCATCAATATAGATTCCTTCAACCAATACAATGATGCGCTATAGCTCTCCAAGAAAGACCAAGACCAAAACACCAAAAGAACCAGTCTCCAAGACTTGTGCACTAGACCTTCTTATGTGCTCCGGGATGCACAAGAGAAGTGTGTGAGTGTGTGTCCAAATGAGAAGAACCTATCCTCTATTTATACACAACAATGTCTCTTGAAGAGACATGACTCTTGACCTAACTAACCCATAAAATAGGGCCGACTAGCCACAATGGGGATTTTTACAATTATAAGTAAAATACCAATAATATAATAATTTTTGTTGAGCTGACTTGTACAATATAATTATAATAACCTTTTAAAGGTTTGACAAAAACAAATATACAAGAATATCTTCCGTAGTTACACCAAAAATATTAACACTCCCTCTTAACTAGAAAGGTATTCTTTCCAGACACGGACTCCAAGTTTGATACCACACGAGCTCACATCCATTGACTATTGAACATGCAAATCTATACATCCTCGGATATCCATAGTGCAACATGACTTCACCCCATGCAACCAAGGTCTGTGGGTAGCTCTCAATAGCTACAACATGTCCCCAGGACATCCACTCCCTGCAATGCATCAGTACCTGATCATGTGCACTCCTGGCTCAGTGCCAACCCTTTTTCATGTTGGATGAGACCTGTTATCGCGCAATTTGTACTTTGATAGAAGAGAAAGGTAAAAGAGAGCAAATTGGCGAAACAAGAGACTAATCCTATCACTGTCACCTCAATAGGATGTTTCTTTCTATTTAGGGTGGTAGGCCCATGGGAGATGTCCTCGGTGACCTGGGGTTTTGAGAAGACAATGGATAAAAGTTAGGTAAAGGTCCCCTCACAAGTCACCACCAATAAGAAAGTCCGGTTTAACAACCAATTAAGATACAATATCATAGAAGTGTACCTGCCCGGAACAAAGCAACAAGAAAACTATATATTCGCAAGTACACTTGCTGTTAGTACTTCATAAAACCTCAGACTTTATCAAATAAAGCAAATGGCTGATACAAATGTGAAGTAAACAGAAATTTATAACAACAAATATAGATAACAATAGCTTCACATTTATGCGTCAATAGTGCTTCAATAATGACCAGAAATGATAACACAAATTCGGCAAAATGCTAGTATTTGTCAGAGGCAAAGAGGGCAATGTTAAATCAGCTCTGACATTTGCTTTTAGATGCTTTTAGTGCTGCAAAGTATGGCTGTAGCTTACTTTAGTAACAACAACAACAAGGTTAGTAAGTTGTTTGAAGAATGAGTTTTGAAGGTTGTTTGATTAAAATACTCAAAGGAGGTCTTAGACTAGTGCTTTCTCAGGGCAAATAGAGTCAAATAAGTGGCTGCAAAAGTTGAAGGAGAAAGATGATAATGGGAGAGCCAAATACAAGAGGAGTTGATGGATGAAGTGTTGGTAAGCCAAGGCTTCAACCATCAAACCCTAGGGGAAAATGACTACTAAGGTGTAGGTAACCCTAGGCCTTAGTAGATTTTCCTTCCTCTTTAACTCAAAGAATGAAGCAAGTGACGACTAGGATGAAGTAGCAAGTGTTAGGGTGTTGCAATGGCAAGGCCCTAGCAATGGTTTCAAGAAAAACGACTCATTGGCACAATCTAGTAGGTGGATAGCAAATTAGAACAAGGACAATAACATGTGCTTGATTCCCTAGGGTTTAGGTTAGCAATTTCATAAGCATTAGCAAAGTGCAAAGTAAAGAATACCATAACCATTCAAAAGAAAGAAGAATTGCAGAATTTTACTTACATTCACCAAGCATAATCTAGCACATCACCTAGTTGTAGACTTTCCACCAAGAAAAATGCCAAAAAACACCAAAATTTGCTTTCCTTCAATAAGTGCACACTAAATTTCAGTCCAAAAACCCTAATTATGGCGCCAATTTTAGTCCTCACACCAATGTGAGTGAAAGATCCTCTAAAAAATGAGAGTTTAGACTCTCTATTTATACAATATCACCGACCTTTAATTACACTTTAGGTCAAAAAAGGCCGACATGGCCAGTTTACATCAAAAATACTGTTTAACATTAAATGTCACAATTGAAACCCTAAATCAAGCATAAAAGGTGATGTCATGCCCTTTTAGGGTGACGTTAGGCCCTTTTAGGGCAACGTTGGCCTCCTGGAGCAAAACGTTAGGCCTTCTTGGGCCTCAGGAACCTACCACACGTGCCACTTGGCACACAACTACCTCCAAAACCTCCCAAAGCGCTGGATGACGTCATGGGTGACTTGGGTGACGTCATGGGCCTTCCAAGGCCTACATCATGGTGGAAAGGGCACAACCCCCCTAGGCCTAGGCCTGCCAGGCTGCCCCTGGTGGAACATCCTTCTCTCTCTCCGGTGTAATCCTTTGATCTGTCTTTGCCCCCTGCTGGGGTCTCAACATCCATCTAGTGGGATTTTAGCCCCCGAAAGTTCGAACTAATCATCTCCCCATGTGTACCTGTCCATCTTGGTACCTTCCATCGGGTGTGGACCTACAACATCAACAGATACGCCCTCCATGGGCTCACAAGTCATAGGGATCATAGCAATGTCAATCACATCTAATCATCAAATTTATTAAACATGTGCATAAAACCCCTTTCACTTGCACAAGTGCTCAAAGACATTATACAAGTCTACCAACCAAGTTTGGAGGAAACGTTGGGACGCCCTATTGGGCCTACCATTTCTGAAGCCTCCGGTCTGAAGCGCGCTTCAGAGGGCGCTTCCGAGGAAGGCCTGCACGCTTCCAAGGGGGAATGAGGTGTTTTGGTGTGCAACTGAGGGTTATTTTGCCTTACTAGTGCTGTTTAAAGAGGTCCCCACCTCCTCCATTTCACCCACCCTAGTAAGTCAAAGTGACATTCTCCTTTATCTTTCATTTTCATCCTTTTACTTAAATTTTTAACATTACCATTAATTGTTTCAGGATTTTTGAGAGTGGTTCCAACCTCATTGGACTTCATATGGAGAAAGTAGAATTTTAGGTCCCATTCAAAATTCAACAGACTTAACAGTTTTCAGGATTTCAAGATTGACAAGATTGCAATGTTTCCACTAGATTCTATCATGTATGAGGGTATGGAACTGGCATTTAATCAAGAGAACCGAGCCGCTTATGTACCTCGATGTTGGTGGCATTGATTGTTGAACTCTTTTGTCACGACCCCAGTAAAAATGTACCCTTCACTCAAGTATAAACTCTTCTGTTGAACTCTTCTCTTTGTCGTCGTGTTAGGTGACTTAGTGGTGTATATGCACACCAACCTCTATCTTATATACAGGGAGAGAGAAGAGTGGTTGAAGAGAAAGACAAAGATGTGGGATGTGTTTCTTGATGATATGGGTTTGAACAATAGTGTTGAGTTGGCATTAGCCAACTTGGATCTTAATGAACTAGTGCTAGTGTCTGCCACTTTTGATGATGGTGATCCTCTTGAGGGGTCATCCTCCACATCAACAAATGCATGGATTACATTGGATATAGGGGAGGAGGAGGAGGAGGAGGAGGAGGAGGATGGACTCATCATTGGCTAGATGGACTCAAGTCAACCACTACCAAGATTGGCTAGAATCTAGAATCTAGATGGTTGATGCTCGAATGATTAATCATTGATGAACTATGTAATATGGATGCCATTTCTATCTATATTGATGTACAAATATGCATGTTTTCATATATTCTGCAACTAATTTGTCTTTCTACATGTTTTTTGAATATAAATGCAATATATATATATATATATATAACAGACACTTCTGGGATGCTTCGCTTCCGAGGATTTTTGGAAAATGATGCTTTCCATGCTCGCGCTTCCTAAAACGCTCTCGCTTCGCAACACTGGGTGCAGTGATAGCAGGGAAATGCATGGCTTACCTGTGGGCGCCTTTGAAGAGGGTAAGCTGCACCCTGTCATGGATGCAAATGTTTCCAAGCCCATTCATTCCTTTTATCTTTTTTTATTGCTTTTTCTTTCAAGAGGCTAGTTAGGGGACACTGCCCTCGCGTGGTGACCAATGGTGGCAATGTTACCCACAAGCATTTCACGGAGATGAGAAGGTTGGCTCGTGATGAGACCCCCTTTTTCTTGGCTATGCCACCAAGAGCCACTACCCTGGCGTGGTGACCAGTTGCTGGTAGTGTCATACCGCTACATGCCCATGGACCTAATAGGCTGGCTCATGATGTGACCCTCCATCCTCTAACTAGGTCTTGTTTTATTTTATTTTCCTTTTTTATGGGTCCCTCTGTTTCTTGCTGAGAAGCCTTTTATTGCTTTCTCGGGGATCCCTAGGCAAAGCATCTCAAGGTTTCATTCTTTTGGCTTTTATCTTTTGCCAGCTACTTTTACCCTCTGGGCCTTTAGCCCCTTCTTCCCAAAAGGAAAGGTACAACCCTTAAATATTTGGCCAACCCAATGCTTGAACCAGTGTAATGGGGTGGATGAGCGGGAAAATGATGAAAAGTGGTAAGTATGGTGGAAGCGAACGATGGCCTTTCATGAATCCACCAAGTGGCAACTCAAACCCTATGGGTACCAACTTACTAGGGCATCCTTTCATTTACCCCAGGTATGGTCAAGTGGAGAAGTATAAGATCCAAGCACCCGTTAGGAGCAAAAAGAATTGAATGCACATATTCAAAGGTTTTGAGGATCATAGTGACACATACCATGATACCCGGACTCATTACCTCATGGAGCAAGATCCATCTCCGCTACAGGACCAGGTCGAGGTGATGGATGTTGTTGCTGCTGACAAAGTGGAGGCGCTGAAGAATGAATGGATGGGCTCTCCAGGGCCATGCTCAAGTCGATCTGGCTCTCGGTACTCCACGTCTAGGACCTGTGGGCCTCGAGACATAATCTCCTTAGTTATCCCTAAGCTAGGGGATAACATCTGGCTCCAACTCGGGGACATGTGCTCATCGTAGAGCGCATGGGAACCTCAACATCTCTGGCATAACCTGTGACCTGCTTGATCTCAACATAATATTATTAGTAATCATTTGGGGTGGTGATATCACCCCCAACTCACAAATATATATAATACAAAATGTGAACAAGCATATATACAAATGGAAATACAAACTACTTTAGCATGAAATGCAAATGGTATATACAATGAATGCAAATGCTTACCTACTTACCTCTACTTACCTGTTGGTTGAAGGCTAGGTGTAGTCAAATAGCCAGTGAAACCACCCTAGCAATGTCTTCCCATACCTGCCTCTGTGCTTCATCATAAACCAAAGCAGTGATAAGTTAAGCACAAAAATAACACGATTTAGAGAATGTATTGTATCATCGGAAATCATAAAATCTAGCTCATGGAGGTGGGAGGGAGGGACAAAATCATGCCAAGTCATTCTCTCAGGAAGGTGCCCAATGTAAAATTTCAGAGCCCACCCAGTTTCAAGTCTCGCTGATTTTTCAACCAATGTTTAATGCCCAAACCCAATTTTATGACAGCCAATTAAACTAAGCATAAAATAATATTTTCAGAACTGAAACATGAGGATTCTGAACAATGTTTAATGCAGAAATAAAAACATATCTGCAACACATCCTCAGAAAATTAACACAGTGATTTTTGGTCTAACAATGACCCTGTAAAAACCCACAAGGGGAAAACCAATGAGAGAGGGAGTTTTTATTATTTTTGAGGTCTGAGGAAATGTCTTTTACAACAATCAATAATTTCAGAAATTTCATACAGACTTATCTCGAAAACCGTGCCAAGCTTTGTCTTCAAAACGTTGAGCCAAACTCCTCGAAATTCGTAACATAATTTCTTGTATAGATGCACAGGTCATCTCCTCACTTTTTGAACCCTCTTTGACTATACGACCACCTCGAAAACCTGTGCCAACAACAACAATATTCTGGGCAATAAATGCCTGTACGACCGCTTTGGGAACTATGCCAAAACTCAGAAAATATGCACAACAAACTCCTTGATTTCTGTGCAACAATAAACAACAGTACGGACTGCTAAAATCTATACAGTACGGCCTGTTTACTTTGCTGTACCTTGCTCCTCGATTTCTGTGCAATATTTGACTGTATGACCTCCTCCAAAATCCTTACAGTACAGTCCTTCTTTAATGTTGTACCTTGCCTCGATTTCTATGCCAACTTTTCAGCTGTACGACCTTCCAAATCTGTACAGTACGGCTTGCAATTAATGGTTGTACTCTCTCCTTGATTTGCATGCCAAAGTGTGCCTGTATGCTGTCTTGGAATGCATGCCCTAGCTCAGTAAATGGACTCCTTCTCCAGCTCACCCTCTTTCTCTTCTTGCTCTCTCAACAAAATGAATGCTTAACCCTAGAAAGGGTGTGCCCTCCTACCCTAGTTGACCTCATGGGGTAAGGTGAAGAGTCTTCTCATCCAACGGTTGAGATTAGATGAGATCAACGATGGAAATAAAATCACTCTATTCACCCACTTTCCCTAAGTCTCAAAAAGTCACCTTTTTAATTTGTCTCTCACAAATTAAATGACTAGGGTCCACATTAGGCACTTTCTCACCCCTTAGGCGCCTAGGTGATGAGAAACACTTGCCTAGGTACTTTTTAATTATTTTTAACACCAATCCACTTTAGGAAGGGATCGTGAAAAGTCAAAGGTTCAAAAGACCGACTCAAAAGGTTTGAAAGTTGACTACCTTGGATGTCCTCACAATTTGAAGCCTGGGAAAGGATTGACAAAGACCTAGAATATGATTGACAAACTCTCAAGGGAAAGCTAAAAAACCAAGATGACGAAATTCTTCTTGAGGTATTCAACCTACCCTTGAACTCTAGGGTTTGCCTCAGAGGAGACTTAGTACAAAAGACGTACTTCCCAACTACACCTTTAATGACACATCAAGATAAAGTAATCGAAGGTGGCTGGAGAGAAATATCACAAGTATCCTTCTTTGGAAAACGGATGTCCTTATTCCTATCAAGATCTGAGCACAGCGGTGGTTGATAATCTTCTTCATGGAATAAATGCAAGTGCTTAGAGGAATAATCATCAAAATCCTTAAAGTATGATCGAAAATCATTAGGAGAATATAGCACTAGGTCATCCTTGGGTGTCTGGAATAGGTTTGTAACCATATCTTCACCTTGTTGCTAGTCGTCAAATTTAGTAATGTCATATGATAGTTGTAAAGACAACTTTTGGGAATGATCCTTAATGTCGTAAATGGGATCCCCATCATATCCAATCACATCCCATTTAGGCTTCCCGACATGTATGAATTCATCAATATTATCAACAAAGTCATCATTTTCATCATAACATGAAGGGGTTAAAACATCCAACACTTCCCCATTCTCGACATCATAAGATAAAGAATCACTAAAAATTTGGAAGGGGAAATAACTCACCTCGCTTAATCCTTCCTGTGCAGGAGCTTCAAGTGTTTGGACAACTTCATCAAATGGAAGATCTGCCTCTACATCTTCAACCTTGAGATATAGAGGATCTAGCTTGTCCAAGGGTTCCATTTCCTCTTCACTTTCCGAATCATAGAACAAGGTATCATCAAAAAACTGGAAAGGAAAATGACCCACCTCATTCTCTTCGTCTTGCGCAAGGGAGATAGGATCTTGGAGAGCTTCATCGAACTAAGGAGCGGTTACTGGTGCTTCATCCTCATAATTCACTTCTCTAGTTATATCTTTGATGTATTCTATCGAATCATGGGAAAAGTCATGCTCCTCTTCAAGGGGTTGACAATTTTCTTCATAAATCTCTTCTTTTATATCAGAAGGTTGTTGGCACTGAACATGATATACATCCCCGAGGTCTTCTAATCTCAGGGGTGAATCCTTCGTTCTCTAAGGCTGTTGTGAGATTTTGAAGGGCATCTTCATATGTCTGGCATTGTGGTCTGACAAAGTCAATAAACCTACTGATGAGGTGTATGAAATATGATATACCCCTATCTTTGCAACAACCCCTAAACCAATATTGCAAAAAGGATGGTAGAGAAAGTATGAATAATTTTACCAGAACATTCTCCCCTCCCAATTCTATCTCGCTTGGATACTTCAAGAATTTTACAATGTGAGCAATTGGGAGGCCCCCTTCAAATCTTGGAGTGTTGCTTGACCATTTTGTATCAAACAAGTCGAGTATCCTTGAAGACTTTTGAAATCAATAGTCAGATACACTTGTTCCCAGGATGCCATGATCCCATAACTCGGAAATATCATAGGGATGAGAGTAAGGTGGCACCTAGGAGAAGGTTAGTGGAGTTGCCAGATAATTTTCTTGAAATTATCAAAGGAATGAGGGAATCACCCTCAGTGGAGTCGCCAGGTAAGCTTGTATGATAAAGATTCTTGAGGAAAGGCTTATCGAAAAAGTGTCGTTTGAGGAAGATTGACTCAGTGTTCCCCAGCAATGGCGCCAAAATGTTATCGCGCAATCTGTACTTTGATAGAAGAGAAAGGTAAAAGAGAGCAAATTGGCGAAACGAGAGACTAATCCTATCACTGTCACCTCAATAGGATGTCTCTTTCTATTTAGGGTGGTAGGCCCAGGGGAGACATCCTCGGTGACCTGGGGTTTTGAGAAGGCAATGGATAAAAGCTAGGTAAAGGTCCCCTCTCACAAGTCACCACCAATCAGAAAGTTTGGTTTAACAACCAATTAAGATACAATATCATAGAAGTGTACCTGCTCGGAACAAAGCAACAAGAAAACTATATATTCGCAAGTACACTTGATGTTAGTACTTCATAAAACCTTAGACTTTATCAAATAAAGCAAATGGCTGATATGAATGTGAAGTAAACAAAAATTTATAACAACAAATATAGATAGCAATTGCTTCACAATTATGCCTCAATAATGACTAGAAATGATAACACAAATTCGGCAAAATGCTAGTATTTGTCAGAGGCAAAGAGGGGAATGTAAAATCAGCTCTGACATTTGCTTTTAGATGCTTTTAGTGCTGCAAAGTATGGCTGTAGCTTACTTTAGTAACATCAGCAACAAGGTTAGTAAGTTAGGTTATTCTAGTGTTAGAAGTAGTTAGTAAGTTGTCTGAAGAATGAGTTTTGAAGGTTGTCTGATCAAAATACTCAAAGGAGGTCTTAGACTAGTGCTTTCTCAGGACAAATGGAGTCAAATAAGTGGCTGCAAAAGTTGAAGGATGAAGTGTTGGTAAGCCAAGGCTTCAACCATCAAACCTTAGGGGAAAATGACTACTAAGATGTAGGTAACCCTTGGCCTTAGTAGATTTTCCTCCCTGTTTAACTCAAAGAATGAAGCAAGTGACAGCTAGGATGAAGTAACAAATGCTAGGGTGTTGCAATGGCAAGGCCCTAGCAATGTTTTCAAGAAAAATGGCTCCTTGGCACAATCTAGTAGGTGGATAGCAAATTAGAACAAGTACCAATAACATGTGCTTGATTCCCTAGGGTTTAGGCTAGCAATTTCATAAGCATTAGCAAAGTGCAAAGTAAAGATACTGTTGCCATCCTTATACACACTTGCAAACGTGAGCTAAGTCCTGCTCACTTAGTGTGTCCTTGGAGGCACAATGCCTAGGTTCAAAGCCCATGCTGTCACATTGACTTGAACCTCTTCCGTCTAGGCTCACTCCTAGGGAAGCTAAGGGCGGTAGTCCCTAGTTTCTAGATAAGTTTTAAAGTTAGGTTCTAGGAGTTGATTTTAATTTCTTAAGGTTAGAGGGAGTCTGTCCTATGATGCTAAGGAAACAATGCAAGATGCAAGGGTTAGTATTGCAAGCAAGCCTTTTCCTAGGGCAATTAAGACTAGTGCCTAAGTTGGGCAAGGGGTCAACTAGATGTTAGGGTGTTTTGTTACAAATATGATTACAAGATACTTACAAAAGAATAATCAAATCCAATGAATATTAGATAGAAGATTTATAGATAGATAATACTAGGATACAATGAGCAAGCTAACTACGTTTAAGTATATGTGCAAGATACAAGGAGATCAAAATGTTATCATCACATTTATGAGTTCATCACCAACATAAGATCATCATCAACACATCCATAAAGAAGATTTAGAGATTTCAAGCACAAGTATTTTAAGATGATGAAGACTATCAACACTCTTAGTTATTAAATCCACAAAGTATTTATTAGGTGATTAAGCCCAAGGTTATTAAGTGATTAAGGGTTCTTAAGATTGAAAAGTTTTAATTACCCCTATTAAGTGTTCACCAAAGCCTCCTCCTCCTATTTCCAAATGGCTGCTGGATGCTCAAAATAGTATGGCAACGAGGCCAACCCTAGCTGTCACAGTCAGCCCAAAGAATTGAGTTTTTATGGAAAGGGCACTCCTTTGTGCCGTGAGACCGTCCCCAGCCTATCACCTTCCATTGCCCTCCTCAATCCCCGTTTTAGATGGTGAAGATGGTGGTCTAAGGTACCCTATTAAGTCTATTAAGTTAATATATTAATTAGGTATACTTTTAGGTTTATTTTAGAGTGTTTTAGTGATTTTATGAAGCCTTTAAAGTGTGATTTAATGCTATGGCCGAAACTCACTTCACTTTAAATGTGTGTTGCTTAAGCTTATGAAATTAAGAGCATGAACACATGTAAAGCAAATAAAGATGATGGCTGAAACAAGATTTAGTTATCACATGCACTAGATTATTAACATGTAGCTTACCATGTAAAGAAAGCAAATCACAAGGGCAAGAACAACTTGCCAACAAGAAAGGGAAGATGAGCACACTTATCTTATGTTGATTTAAAGCATTAGGATCCAAGAATTAAGTGTGAGAAAGAAGATTTAAGTGTTTGCCTACACTATCAACTTAACCATAAGAATTACTCCAAGTGTGTTGGCAAATGGTCTTAAAAGATTATATCTTGAACGAGAAAACCATTCACTTAACTATTGAAGCATTAAACATTCAAAGTATTAGATTTAAGCATGTAAGAGAAGTATCAATCCTTAAGAAGCTTAAGCATGCAGGTGAATCTAGTTAGGTTGATTATGCCCAATAGGCTTAAACTAAGGATTAAGGTGTGTAAGATCTAGATATAGAGTATTTTAAATCATTAAGCACTTAGAGATTCATAACACATCTTAAAACCCTAGCCTTACCAATTGGGGTATTCCTCTCCCAATAGTTAGGCAAGTATTAAATTCACTTAACTTAGAAATAACTTAAGAAAAGGAGGGAGGCAAGCAAACAAAAGAGATGAGCTAAGGAGAGAGACAAGCAAACCAACCAAACAAACCCTAATCCCCACGTCCTAGGTTTGGGAGATGTCCAACATCTACCAAACCTCACGTCCTAGTTCAAGAAAGTGCCAAAAATTGAAGAAATGCAAGATCTACTCTTCACCTAAGCTACGCCAAGGATCACACGTGGGAGGAGGCTGTACCACTCCTTCTCCCACAACTATGAGCCACTAAATCAGCGAATGAAGGAATATCTATGCACAAGAAAGCCTAGAAATTGAAAGAGAAGGTTGAGAAATAGCTACCAATCTTTTGAAGGGTTTTTGAGTGTTGTGTGGATGTCTTTGGGTAGCCAAACCCCTCTCAACTAGATCTGAACCTGCAAAAACCAGCAAGATATATTTGCTGGAAATGTTACACACAACAAGCAAAATGAAAAAAAACTTTTGTTTTTTAGGGCAAAAATTTTTCGGAAGAAAAATTTGATTTAAATGACCAATCTTACTAAGTTAAACTAGCCGAAATATGTATGAAGTGAACAGCAATAGATAGAAGAGTAAGAGTTGAGAAATATGGAGTTTATGTGTGTTTTAAAAGAGCCTTCTTCCTTGAGGTGTTCCCAATGAAACCCGTGAAGCTAAACCTGCAAAACTTGAGAGGTGATGTGCATACAAGAGATAATATATTGGATCTACTAATAAGATGACATTTCAATCCTATCTAGCAAATCAACATATATAAATCTACAAGAACATGCATTGATAGATCTACCCAAGTAACACTTTACCTAAGATCCAATGTGTGCAATCACCAACCAAATTGATACAAATTTACCTCATAAGAATGGCAAGAACAAGAACATGCATAGCTCTTCCAATTATCCTCCAAAGCTGCTCTTTATTAGTCAAGAAATGGATCTTGGAGAAAACTTACTCCAAAACCCTAAGAGCCAAAGAATGGAAATGATGGAACAAGAGAGAGAGAGAGAGTGGAAGAAATCAAGTAGCATAACATTAGTTCAAGATATGGTGAGTTGGGAGTGAGGAGAGGGATCTATTTATACTTGGAGAGGAAAACCTACCTCTCTTGGATCAATGCCAAGTGTCCACCACCAAGCAAAAGAAGAGATCCCAAGGCTAGGGCACACCATATAGGGTTTAGATTTTAGATCTAGGGTGTAGATGAGTGTGGGAGGTGTTGGGATCACACAAAGGCAAGTGGGAGGCTAGGGATACGTGCCAAGGAAGGTGAAGAGGCCCCAATTAAAATGAAATAGAATTTTCTAGAAGATCTTCTAGAAGGGGGGCGTAACTCCTCTTGGAGGGTGTAACTTTTGGGGATGAGGAAAGGATTAGAGTGGAGTGAATGAGGGAAGGGTGTTGGGATCACACTAAGGTGATACATGAGGGGTAAAGGGAGATGAATCACATGGGAGAGGGACCCCCACACACCAAACACCAAGTTATAACATTGTCTCACCAAGGGAAGACGTCAATCCCCCTAGGGGGCGTAATTTTTGAGTGATGTGAGGGGGGTGAGGGTATAGAAAAGGTTAAATCAAGGTTGGGTGGGTAGGAAAAGCTTAGGAAGTTTCTCTCTAACCTTTATCCATCATTTAACATCCTTTTAACACATTATTATAATTTTACAATTTTGCTATGTTTGGACTTTAGCAATTAAAATTGTTGCTTTTGACTGACTGACACTCTAGGTGAACAAACCCATAGAAAAAGTTGTCCGACAGAGCTGAAACTTGGTCGAAGGGTGTAGGGGGTGTTATTCCATTTCTTTTGAGCACAAATACCCCTATCAAAAGTCCAAGGACCTAGTTTTTACAATTTTTGCTAAAAAATAATTAATTAATTAAATAATTAAACCTCCAAACTTAGGGAAATTTAATTAAAAATTAATTAATTAAAAAAAAACTAATCTAGACTTGACGGAATTCCGCGAAACTTTCTAAGATGTCTTGCATGGTCATTTACAATGATTCCTAACAATAGTTACCAAAAGATAAACCCACTGGAACGTCGTTCACCACTTTGGAGGAATTATTGCAAGTGTGAGGGAAAAACTCAAGGGAAATCAATAAGGATGAAAAGCCCAATTGATGACCTGAGGATAAAAAACCCTCAGTGAAAGGAACTCTCCTAGTGAATCGATCCCAAGGTAACTGACCTAGACATGATCCATGCAAACCTATTACATTATTGACCCACGCAGGGGTGCAAAAATTTCAATTACAAAAAGAAGTGCTGGGGCCAAACATGCCCTGTAGAACTAAAAGTCTTCAACAAATTTGCATTTGGTGATGCATCTCTTCATGGCACATGGAGTTGACCACCTATGTTGTAGAGGCGGTCAACATCTGGCTCCACATGGGGACGTGTGTTCGATCTTCTCACTAGAGACGGAGAGCATACGAGAATCCAACACCTACAATAGAGTGCTCACCAATAACCAACATAAGAATACATATATACATGATTAAATAAATGAATGGTACATACAACAATTACAAAATGAAATAACTAAAGTACAACATCAATATTTTACAATAAATGAAATCTATAGTACAAAAAAACAATTTTTTTAAGTACACATTTACAAAATGAATGAAATAATACAAAATTGAAATACAAGGAGAAGGGTTAGAGATACGTTACAGAGGGTGTCGCTTTGGACACCAAGTTTCCCCATCATCTGAAGAAGAGCAAGCTTGAGCTGTTGCCCATTCCGTGGAATGCTGATGGGCTCACCATCCAAATGGCCGAGATGAAAAGAATTCGGCCCTGCTATCTCTTTGATCAAATATGCCCCTAACCATAAACTGTCAAATTTGCCGTGTTTTCCAGGTTTCTCTCTGCCTTTATCCCATAACAGAACTGTATCACCAACCATGAAGTCCCTCTGTCTGGCTGACCTGTCGAAAACTTTCTTAACCTTACTCTGATTTTTGCAATTCTGATCATAAGCCTTTCGCCTGATTTCATCTAACTCAATGATCTGATTGACCATGTTTTGAACTGCATCCTGCTCTGTGAAAACATCCTCAACTGACCCATAAGTAGGAAGTCTAAGGTGCACTAGCAACCTAGCCTCCAATCCATACACTAGCTCAAACAAACTCTTTCCAGTAGCTGCTTTCTTTGTTATTCTGTCAGCCCATAATGCATGTTTGATTTTACTATCCCAAGATTTCTTGTTTTTACTGACTATTTTCTTAACAATGGTCATTAAGTTTTTATTACTTGACTCTGCGTGACCATTTCCTTGGGGATAGTAATCCGATGCGTGTGACAAGATAATACCATACTTGAAACAAAAGGATGACATTTGTGCTGAACAAAAAGCCTTTGCATTATCTGTCACTATTTTTGATGGAACCCAAAACCTGGTTATTATTCTGTCTTCTAGGAAATCCATTACTAGCTTTTCAGTTGCTGATAGGAATGGCTTCAACTCACTTTGTAAAGTAATTTGTTGCTGTAATAACCCATGAATAACCATTACTTGAATTATCATTAAACTTCCGATGAAGTCCAAACCCCACTACTGAAAAGGTGCTTCAACCACAACTGGTTGCAAAGGGAGTGTTGCTAACTTCTGCTTTCCTGTGAAAAGATGACATGGCTCACATTTCCGAACAAATTGATGTACATCTGAAAATATAGTGGGCCAATAATATCTTGCTCTAAGGATTTTGTGGGTAGTAGTTTTAGCAGCAAAATGTCCACCACAAAACCCTCCATGGAATTCATCCAGTAGTTTCTTTGACTCAACGTCATCCACACATCTAAGGATAACCCCATCGGGATTTTTCCATCCTAATCCATCTCTAGTAAGGACATACTTAGAAGATTTTAACCTCAAGGCCCTTTTCTTGTGTCCTACTAGATGGCTTGGACAAGTTAGATTCTTAAGATAGAAGATGATGTCTGTATACCAATCCACTTGTTCAAGTTTCAACACGTTAGGATGCCATTCTTCATTATTGATTTGGTTAACCATATTCAAGGCCTTCTCATTACCTTCTATCAACATTTTAGCTAGGCCTTGACCCTTAATCAATTTTGTAGGTTTGATTTCCAAATCATACTCTTGGATCTTAGCAATCCATCTACCCCTTGAGCCTAATCCTTCCACTTGAGATAAAACATCTTTAACTGCAGAATTAGGAACATAACCAATCACTTTGGAATATCCGATGAAGACTCTGAAATGTTTGAGTGATTTGACTAAGGCATAAGCCTGTTTCTCAAACATGGGATACTTTAATTCTGAATTTTGCAAGGCCCTACTCATATATGCAATGGGTTGATCATGGCTTTGATCATTTTTTTGAAGCAACACTCCAACAATAGTGTCTTTAGAAGCAAAGGAGAAAATCTGAATATCCTTATTGTAGTCAGGGCTAATAAGGACAGGAGCTTCACATATTGCAGTTTTTATACTTTCAAAAGCTCGTTTACTTTCATCATTCCATTCAAATTTTACATCCTTCTTAAGTAGCTTATATATAGGTTTCATGATTTCAGCATAGTTAGGAATGAACCTATGGACAAAATTAGTTTGTCTTAAGAAGGATTGAAGAAGTTTCTTTGATGTGAGCAAAGGCACCTTACCAATGGCTTCAACTCTTTCTGGGTCTAACTTAACCTCATCTTTAGTGATTATGTGGCCCAATAATTTACCTTCAGTCACCCCAAAGATTGACTTAGCAGGATGTAGAGAAATTCCAAATTCTCTACATTTGTCCAAAACTTGCCTAAGGTGTTTAATGTGAGTTTTACCATCCTTAGAAAAAACTATTAAATCATCTTGATATATTTCAATCAATTTACCAATCAACCCCCTAAAAGCATAATCCACAGCTCTCTGAAAAGTAGCTCCAACATTTGATAAACCAAATGGCATTCTAAGATATTCAAAAGTTCCCCATGGCGTAGTAAAAGTTGTCTTATGCCTATCCTCTACTTTAAGTCTTATTTGATTATAACCTGAGAAATCATCAAGCATGGAAATCATTTTTGAACCTGTAACTCGTTGAAGTAAAGTTTCCATCTTGGGGAGGGGAATAATGGTCTTTTGTGCAAGCAATGTTTAAATTCTTGAAGTCAATGCATATCCGAATTTGTCCAGTCTTCTTCCTAGCAACAACCAAGTTTGAGCACTATGAAGAATGTCTAGTCTGTGCAATGATGCCTGCTTCTAACATTTTTTGTAACTCCTTTTGAACCGAAGGAGCTAACTTGGGGTTTAACTGCCTCAACTTTTGTCTAAAGGGTTTGGTATCCTCCTTAAGAGGAATCGCATGGTGAATTACATCCTCCCTATAGACTTTGAGCTCATCATAACTGAAGGCCAAGACATCCCTATATTCTTTTAATAACTTAACAATTTCATTTCTTTCGTCTATAGGGGTAGTCTTGCCTACTTTTATCAACCTAGGCTCTTCATTAGTTCCAATATTGACTTCAAGGTAATCACATAGTTTTTTCTTTGATTCGTCTCTTTTCTTATGACCATCCTGTCTATCAAAATCCCTTTCTGAAGAGACCACTCGCTGAGGTAGTGTTTTCACCTCATCATCATTCTCGGTGTAATTACAACCTTCTTCTTTCAAGCTTATGCTTAAGTCTGAAAATTCATGGATGTGAAGTAAAAACTTGACCATTTGTTTTTCATCATCAAAAACCTGCCAATGGTTCATGTTATCCGGGACTGAGGGTCTAAAAATGACTTCAACTGAAATATTCTCATTAATCAAACTGTCTGGAAGCTGTAGTGTGGAAGCTGTTACTTCAAGTTCATCGGCTTTTGCATTCTGTTCTCTAGGAATAACAATTAAGTCTATAGCGTCTAAGTCACTTATTAAGTTCCAAATTGCATTCCTATACCCTTTCAATCTTTTTGACCTGCAAGCAAACTTGTTCTTTAACTGTTGTATGACCAAGTCTGAATCCCCTTTGATATTTAGACATTTTATTCCCCTATCTCTGCAAAGTTCTAAACCAAGGAGTAAAGCCTCATTCTTAGCCACATTATTTGTAGCATCAAAATCCAATCTATAAGCAAATTTCAACACTTCACCACTTGCAGCTTGAAGAACAATCCCAACACCTTTTCCTGCTCTAGAAAAAGCACCATCAAAATTCATGTACCACACTTTGTCTAATTCATTATTTTGAACTATTTCTTCAAAAGGCACAATAGAATTAGATAAGATGGCATAGTTATCAAGACCCTCATCAGTCCATTTTAACTCATTTTTGGGATTTTTGGGATCTTCAACATGATACTTCCTATACACTTCCCTATTCAACTTAAAAGTGATTCCATCTGGGGTAGGGAGAGTAGCATAAGATAAATCTATTTGTAGATTACCACCCAAGTTTGCAGCTACCTTTCTATTTAACAACATTCCCCAAACATACGAAACATCAATTACCACAATATCCATCTCAAACATGATATCTGGAAATACTGCTAAGTGTACTTGCAAACCTTTAATCAATCCATGCACTTCAATCGTTTGACTATCCAAGGCACAAATGTTGTGGTAAGGTCTTGATAAGTTTAACTGTTCCATTACCTTCTTAGTAATAACATTCGAGCTTGCTCCCGAATCTAGCATGCAATTGTGTAACACTTTGTCGTTTACAAGTAAAGAAAGGTAGAAAGGCAAATTCTTCTCATTCTTCCTATCCCAATTCTATAAAATCACTGGTGCATCCTGATAAGCCACGACTGGTTGTTTCTCTACAAAATTTTTAGGAGGTTCTTCTATGGCTTTAAGTATTTTTTCCTTCTGTGAAGGAATGTTCATAGTTTCTGACACTGGCACTAACATCTTTGCATTACTCAACCAACCAACTAAGTCAATATTTAAGTTTGCATTAATAGGCACATTAGACTTAGGAGGGATTGATGATACCTTGGGAATACTAGCTTGACCTTTATCTTGACTTTTATTTCCATTCCTTTGGTATGTAATGCCTCTATACTTAGCCATTTTTGCAACCTGTTGGGGAGTGGGTTTGGGCCCATACTTTTCTGTAGCTTTATCAATATTACCATTCATAAAGTTTCCACTACTTCCATAATCATTGACATCCATCCAATCATACATGCCACCACAATATCTTTCATCACACATATTTACTTGTTCATTTCCTTGGTTTCCATAATCATTTTCACATTCCTCAAGGAAAACTAGACAAGTCGATTCCTCATGAAACTCACCACAAGGCCTACAATAACGTATGGAGCGATGTTCTACCAAGTTGGTGGATTCAAAAGGATTAGGTGGCCTTTGATCATTTTGAGGAGGTCTTCTTGGCCATTTATCATTTGTCTTGTGTTGTTGTCTATTACTATTTTGGGACCTCTCCATTGTGATCAACCTGTTTTGCAAAGCATTGATTTGATTGGCATGGTTTACTTCCATTTGCTTGATTAATTGAGTCAATTCTTTAATATCATTACTTGATGATCCTTGACCCTCATCCTTCTTCTTCTTTTCATCATTTACCTTTGAAGAAGAACCCCGATTGAAACTAGGAATGTTGGATTTCCTAGCCTCAAGCATATTCTGTTCAATTTTCATAGTTGTTTCTTGTGCTGCTGGCAAAGTTTGAGGATCCTTATCCCTTAAGGCATACCTCATTTCACCTTCAAATGCTTCTATATAATAAATCAAAATTGCAGCATCGGGAGGCTTGACATCTTGATGAAGGCTCTTTACCAAACTATTAAACTTAGAGTTAAACTCTACCACTATTTCATTTTCTTTCTTATGGCTAGTGGTAAGAGCACCCAAATGAAATCTATGTTCCTTTTGATCACCCCATCTCTTCCTAAATTCATCCAATATTGAATTAAGGGTGTTAAACTTGTTTGCAGGAAAATCTTCAAACCATTCGGCAACATTTCCTTCCAATGAATACACAAATAAAGTCATCTTTACATCTTCTTCCTTATGACCTCCACAATACTTCTCCACACACCTATGAAAACTTGAGATTTGAGAGTTGGCACTTATAGCATTGTTCCCATGGAAGATAGGCAACTTATCAATGGCTTTCTCGGGAACATCGTGAGGGGCACCCTGGATTGCTGCAAAGTTCAAAGAACTCAAAAAGGTAGTCATTGTAACGTTATTATTAGTGGGATTATTAATAGTTGGTTGATTATTAGTTTGGAACAAGTATTGGATATTGGTGAGTGCTTCTTCCCCAAGACTTTCAAGTAGTCTCCTAGGAGCTAAGCGATTTAGTCTTCTTCTATAAACCTTTTCGGGTTCGGGAAAAGATTAAACCACTCCTTGTGAAGTGCTCCTAGTAATATACTTGCTAGATTTTTTCAATGGAGTCGCCACTTGGAAAGGAATCACACAAAGCTAACCAATACAAGCTCAAAGAATTTTAAGGCCTAAATTTTTTATTATTTAGTTCTTAAAGAATCAAGTTAAAGTCGTTTTGACCAAGGATAAATGACTTATCCCCGGCAGCGACGCCAAAGATGTTGCTGTCCTTATACACACTTGCAAACGTGAGCTAAGTCCTGCTCACTTAGTGTGTCCTTGGAGGCACAATGCCTAGGTTCAAAGCCCACGCTGTCACTTTGACTTGAACCTCTTCCCCCTTGGCTTCTCTAGGAGTGAGCCTAGACGGAAGAGGTTCAAGTCAAAGTGACAGCGTGGGCTTTGAACTTAGGCATTGTGCCTTCAAGGACACACTAAGTGAGCATGACTTAGCTCACGTTTGCAAGTGTGTATAAGGACAAAAATAGATACCATAACCATTCAAAAGAAAAAAGAATTGCAGAATTTTACTTACATTCACCAAGCATAATCTAGCACATCACCTAGTTGTAGATTTCCCACCAAGAAAAATGCCAAAAAACACCAAAATTTGCTTTCCTTCAACAAGTGCGCACTAAATTTCAGTCCAAAAACCCTAATTAGGGTGCCAATCTCAGTCCTCACACCAGTGTGAGTGAAAGATCCTCTAAAAAATGAGAGTTTAGACTCTCTATTTATAAAATATCACTAACCTTTAATTACACTTTAGGTCAAAAAAGGCCGACATGGCCAGTTTACATCAAAAATATTGTTTCACATTATATGTCACAATTAAAACCCTAAATCAAGCATAAAAGGTGACGTCATGTCCTTTTAGGGTGAATTTAGGCCCTTTTAGGGCAACATTGGCCTCCTGGAGAAAAATGTTAGGCCTTCTTGGGCCTCAGGAACCTACCACACGTGCCACTTGGCACACAACTGTCTCCAAAACCTCCCAAAGTGCTGGATGACGTCATGAGTGACCTGGGTGACGTCATGGCCTTCCAAGGCCTACATCATGGTGGAAAGGGCACAACCCTCCTGGGTCTAGGCCTGCTAGACTGCCCCTGGTGTAACGTCCTCCTCTCTCTCTGGTGCAATCCTTTGATCTCTCTCTGCCCCCTGCTGGGATCTCAACATCCATCTAGTGGGCTTTTAGCCCCATGGAGGTCCGAACTAATTATCTCCCCATGTGTACCTGTCCATCTGGGTACTTGCCATCAGGTGTGGACCTGCAACATCAACAGATACCCCTCCATGGGCTCGTAAGTCACATGGATCATAGCAATGTCAATCAAATCTAATCATCAAATTTATTAAACATGTGCATAAAACCCCTTTCACCTGGACAAGTGCTCAAAAACATTATACAAGTCTACCAGCCAGGTTTGGAGGAAATGCTAGGACGTCTTATGGGGTAATGCTCATTGGATGTGAGATGTTTCCAGGAGAAATCAAATCTAGGCCATGTGAGTGGATGAGGTGGTAAGGGATGTCTGGGCAAGGGGTGCAATGATAGCAGGGAAATGCATGGCTTACCTGTGGGTGCTTCTGAAGAGGGTTAACTGCACCTTTCATGGATGCAAATGTTTTGAAGTCCATTCATGCCTTTTATCTTTTTTTACTGCTTTTTCTTTCAAGAGGCTAGTTAGGGGACACTGCCCTCGCGTGGTGACCAGTGGTGGCAATGTTACCCACAAGCATTTCACGGAGATGAGAAGGTTGGTTCGTGATGAGACCCCCTTTCTCTTGGCTATGTCACCAAGAACCACTACTTTGGCTTGGTGACCAGATGTTGGTAGTGTCATACCGCTACATGCCTATGCACCTAATAGGCTGGCTCGTGATGAGAACCCCCATCTTCTAACTAGGTCTTGTTTTATTTTATTTTCCTTTTTTATGGGTCCCTCTGTTTCTTGTTGAGAAGTCTTCTATTGCTTTATCGGGATACCTCGACGAAGCATCTCAAGGTTTCATTCAGATTTTATCTTTTGCCAGCTACTTTTACCCTCTGGGCCTTTAGCCCCTTCTTCCCACAAGGCAAGGTACAACCCTTAAATATTTGGCCAACCCAATGCCCGAACCAGTGTAATGAGGTGGATGAGCGGGAAAATGATGAAAAGTGGTAAGTATTGTGGGAGCGGACAATGGCCTTTCATGAATCCCCCCACTGGCAACTCAAACCCTATGGGTACTGTTGACCGCCTCTTCAACTAGGGGGTCAACTCCATGTACCATGAAGATATGCATCAATAGATGTTAACATGTCGAAGACTTTTTGGTTCTACAGGGCATTTTTTGCTCCAACACACAGTTTTGTAAGTGGGATTACCGCACCCCTGCATGGGTTTATAATGTAATAGGTCTACATGGATCATGTCAGGTCAGTTGCCTTAGGGTTTCTTCATTAGGAGAGTCCCTTTCATTGAGTGTTTTTTATCCTCAGGAGGTTAAAGTGGCCTAACCAGCCGGGTTAATCTCCCTTGAGTTTTTCACTCCTAGCCAATAAATCCTCCAAAGTGGTGGAAGGATTTCTAATGAAGTCATTCCTAGGTAGCTAGTGTTTAGGAATGTTGTAAATGACCATGTAAGACAGCACGCGAAATTTCGCGGAATTTCGTCGAGTATAGCTAGGTTTTTTCTTAGGTTCTGAATTAATTAATTAATTAATTCTGGGTAATTAATGTAAAACTGAGGTCTCGGGATTTTTGATAGGGGTATTTGTACTCAAAAGAAAGATAATGAGACCCCCTGCACCCATGGACCAAGTTTCAACTCAGTCGGACAAGTTTTGCTAGGTTATTTGTCCACTTAGGAGTTTTTTTTTTTTTTTTTTCTATCAGAAAATGGCAGTTTTAATTGCCAAACCCAGAACATGGGAAAATGTAAATTTTGTAATAGTGGACCAAATCAAGTGAAGTAAAGGTGAAATTAATGAAGAGAGACCCCACCTAACCTATAAACACCCTTTACATACCCTTTACCCATTCATTTAATTAAATTTCAATTTAATTGCCACATTTGGATGGTACGTCCCCCCTCCCACATATTAGTTGGAGACTCACTCTTTAGATTGGTGCGTGGGTCCCTCTTCCCTTACCTCATGCCTCTCCTATCCACTCACATCACACCTTGGAGTGTGGACTCCACACTCCTCCCTCACGCCTTCCCTTTGGAGCTCACGCGTTTCCCTCATTAAACCTCACGCATTCCTCTTTTCTCATGATTTCTCTTCTGAATAAATTAGATTGGGAACATGTAGTTTCGAAACTTCCAACTTCAAAGAGGAATATTTCCTTGAGGCTTCACGTGGGTCTTCCCTTTGACCAATGTGTCACCTCTCACGTGTCTTTTCTTACCAAAGTCGCCTCCTCCCATAAGCCTACGCCATCCTCCTTGAATCCTCACGCTTTTCTTGATAGCATACACTTTCCTTGTGGAATAAAGTGGAAACATTAAGCATGAAATTGGAGTTTGTTTTCAAAGAAAGTGTGGACCTCCCCTCTTAGCCAATACGCCTCCCTCAAGTGGCCACCTCACCCTCCATCTCTCCCTACATGCTAATTTCGCCCCTACCCTAAAAGCTACATGCCTTATTTAGCTTGAGTTCTTGTTCCTTGGATCTTTGACAAGTGTTGAAGATCCAAGAGGGGTCTCTTGGTCTCCCAAGGCTATAAAAGAAACCTCTCACTCCCTCATTCATCATCATTATTCACAGTATTGTTATGCTACCGAATTCTTCCTATCTCTCTCTCTCTCATTACTTCCACATTGCTTCAATGGTTTTGGCTCTTGAAGAGCATGTAGCAGCATTGATGCTACAACCTCTTCCCATTTAATAATACAGAAACTGCTTTGGAGGATACTGTGGCGTTCAAGATTAGTCTGGATTTGCCACTTGTTATCGCACGGTTTGTAGGAAGGGTGTAAGTAGCTTGAGTCAAGGCTTAAAACCGGCGTAACAGGAGCTTCCCCACTCACTGTCACCTCGATGGGGGGCTCTTTCTATTTAGGATGGCTAGTCCAAGGGAGACGTCC
The DNA here is from genome assembly GCA_032191745.1 of Picea mariana. NCBI lineage: Eukaryota > Viridiplantae > Streptophyta > Pinopsida > Pinales > Pinaceae > Picea > Picea mariana. The sequence continues at coordinate 225,749 of JASDQU010102634.1, forward strand.
CTAAGCAATCTGGGTTAATGAAGGGCTAAAGGGGTAATGGACCAGGTCAAAGAAGTTCCCTTTCACAGATTACTGCCAAGTATGAGATAGTCAAGAAGAATGTCTTCCACTGGATGGCACCTGTTTGCGAGACAAGACAAAATAAACTAGAATATGTTCTGCAGTGGTTAGTACATCAAGATATCAATGACTATCTTTACCAATATATGAGCAAATGATTAAGTGCTATTATTGACGAAGTCAATGATGGCTAAACAGAGGCAAATGGCTTATATCACTTCTTCAACAAAGCATAAGAGATAATGAGCATTCAATGTTCACAATTAAACCTTGTATTATATCATTAACGCAATAAATATCCCAAATCAGCTCATATAGACAATGTTGCTGCGTCACCTGTATTGTTGCTGCAATAGGTGTGACGTCAAGCATAAATTTAGGTCAAAATTAAGACAATTGAGTAGAACGTTTTAGCAAATAAGCTTGTGGAATTGATCTACAACTCAAAGTCTAACAACCAAGGTGAAAAGTGTCACAACGTTGCAAGCCAAACAAGTGATCTAGAAAGTGTGACGTCACCTATACAATTTCTGTTGCAGAATTAGGGTTAGCTAGCCAAGAAGTGACGTTTTGACAAATTCAACCAATAAAAATGCAATAAACTTCTACGGCTATGACAAGATGACTAGGCCGCACCTTTCTATCCAAACACAATCTCAAAATCAGCAGGACGTCATCTTGTTAGGGTTAGTCTAAAAAGGCTAGGGTTAGACGTTAGGTTAGTTAGGGTTTCAATTTGAAGGTAGTTTGAAAGAGTTTAAGGCATAAACAAGCTCAAGAAAGAGTTTCTAGACTAGTGCCTTGGGTTAATGGAGTCAATTGAAGTGAGACTAATGGTTTAGGAGGAACTCAAACTTAAGGACAAGAGAGCTAGGGTTTGATGGTGTTGCTATGGCAAGGCCACCAACCCTAAACCCTAAGGAAAGACTTACCTAGGTGTAGCTAAAGCTAGGCCTAAAGCTTCCTCTTCTCTCCTTAAGACTTCTTTGGCAAAACGGCTAGCTTACAAACACAAATCTAGGGCTGAAAAGTGTTGCTTCATACAAGGCTTTTCAAAACCCTAGAAGTAAACCCTAGGTGTAAACTAAATTAGGCCTAGGATAACTTCTTTCTTCAATTTGTGCTTAAAACTAACTCAAGATAAGAGGGAATCTAGTGTAGCTATGGCTAGGCTAACATTCCTTCAAATCAAATGGCTATAAGCTTTATTCATGGGGACATGAAGCCACAACCTACTTGTGTGTTGGCTCCCTAGGGTTTCAAGGATTAAGCAAATAACAACAAGATAACAATTA
>JASDQU010102635.1:0-28017 GCA_032191745.1 Picea mariana
GAGGATGATGGACGATATCCTGTGACCATTCACCAATACTTTTGTAGTGGTGTATCTGGATGACATTCTAATTTACAGCAAGACTTGGGATGAACACTTGCAACATATTCAGCAGGTTCTGCACACCCTGCGGAAGCACAAGCTATATGCCAACCTGGAAAAATGCTCCTTCGGCATGGACAAGGTCCATTACCTAGGCTACATCATTGATCAGCATGGTGTACATGTGGATCCAGCCAAGATCCAAGTCATCCGTGACTGGCCAGCCCCAACAACATTCACTGAGCTTCAGAGCTTCTCGGGACTTGCTAATTTCTACCGCAGGTTCGTGTTGGGTTTCTCCCATATTGCATGGGCCNCGGTCCCAACAACAAGCGTTTGATGATTTGAGGCAGCACTTGTGCTCAACCCCAGTACTTTCACTATCAGACCTGCAACATCCCTTTGAGATCGAGACAAATGCTTCAGACTATGTCGTGGGCGCCGTTCTCACTCAGCACGGCCACCCCGTGGCCTATCATAGTGAGACACTGTCAGACATTGTCCGTAAGTACCCTACTTACAACAAAGAAATGTACTCCATTGTGCAAGCATGTCGCCAGTGGAGACATTACATTCTTGGGAAGTGTTAGTAACATTTCTTGTCCGGAGCGCAAGGGGCCTTCTGGTCAGCGAGTCGCACGAGAAGTGCCAGAGCACAACGCAGAAAGCCTCATTTCAGCCTCCCCCAAGCAAGCGAGCGGGCAAATTTTTGTCTTCAGCGGCCGAGATCCATCTACAAAGCTGATCGACGGCCATCAGGATTTCAGGGTTGCCAAGTCACCCGGGATTTAGTGCAAGATCTAGCTGTGTCGGCTTTCGGTAATCGCAAGTTCGAATCGTAAAGGTTTCATGTCACTTTGTATCGCGAAGCCCTAAAAGCAGGGCCCGCGGTCTCATGAAACATTTTCAGCCATCCATCCAAAGGGGACACATGGCGGCAAACTGAGCCATCTCGACGTTTCGCCCATCGCAACTCCAAGGCGCAAAGAGCAACTCCGCTATATTCCGATGCACGAGATACCAGGAGAGTCCCGGACACTGGCCCACAGCAGCGTTGGGTGAGTTCAAGATCGTCAGATCTCAGAGGGACGCGTGGCACCAGATTGAGCCGTCTCGGCGTTTCGCTCATCGCAATTTCAAATTGCAAGAATAGCTCCTTCCTATCCGCGAACGTCGAAAGCACATGGTCACAACCCATGGTCACTTGGGGACAGATAGGAGCTGCATAAAGAGGGCCAAGGGCGTCGATTTTAGTTACAGAGGGGATCATCATGATCCTTGGGCGCCATCGGATCCGATCTCAATACTGTTTCTAGCATTGAAGTAAATGAATGCAAGAACAGGTGGTTGAAACCTCCTTTCATTCATTAAGTGAGGATATGGAGGGTCTGGCAAGCTGTCTGCCCTAAGAGGTCCTGTGTATCGATTTTTTCAAAGAAACCATGCCGAAGTCCTCTACTCAACAAAGAAGTCTACGCATGTTAGCCCAGCACTTAATGGCTCAGCTACCCTCCTTGCAAAGGCCATGCGTAGTTAAGATGGCGCTTAAAGAAAGATCCCAGTACGAGTTCGACTGAAGGGACACCAAGCTTTGGGTGACTGGACACGCCTCCGTGAGGCGAATTTTCCTGAGTATATAGACTCAATCTTTGTATTTTTGAAAGTATCGATGGTCGAGCAAGACTCCCAGTTGTAAAAAACTTTAATGGAGAACTGTTTTCTGGTTAGTTCTGGACTCTTGAGACTTATTGCCTAATGAATGTCAGTTTCTTTCATGTCTTTGTATATACTATATTAGAACAGCTCGGAATTGGAGGATCCAGTCGAGTTGTGACTGTTATAGGATGATGTATGTTGGATCACTGTAACAGTTGTGTCGTTCTAAACAGTCCCTGTGAACTTCTCAGCACTGAACGACTTGGAATTGGAGGATCCAGTCAAGTCTTCTCTTCAGTTTCTTGAAGCCCTGAACCAAGCRGATCTTGTATTTAGAGTTTTTCCTCTACGAACTACCGAAAGGCCTATTGCCTGAGATAGTTTGCTCATTCTTCTCCCAAGTCTTCCACCTGCCCATTTTTAATTCAACTCCCTGACTAAAGTTGGGTCAAGACCTCCTTTGTTCCTTGCTATCAKACACAGTTCCTATTTTGAAGTGATACCTGTTCAAGTCTCTACCCATTTGATCACCCATTTATCAAACCGTGACACAAAAACTGATGGCATTGGGCTCTGCTTCTGCAAGCAATCYAGGAGGGACTTCCAGTGCTAACATTTCTGGCGCCATTGCCGGGGACGAAATTGAAGATTTTCCTTGGGTAGAACGACATTGAGCCTCTGAATCCGAAGGTGCATCGGATTATCGGAGCCTTTCAAGATTGCTAATATGCACCTGGCGGCTCCATTGTGATGATTCCACTGTGGCAGGCCTGCCTTGTTAATTGTGGCTTTCAGAGGTAGGCATACGTGGTCTCATCCACAACTACCTCTAGCTACACCTGAAGCAGATCCAGAGGCGGTGCTCAGAAAGGGAAAGGCCTCCGAAGAAGAAGCGTCCATCACCAAACCAGGTAATCCACCATATCCTTCTGTGGGAGCTCCTTTTTCTCCTCCTCAGTTTCTCGATAGGCTTGTTTCTGCAGTCTCCCATTTCCTAAATTTTGGGAGTGTTCCTGTTGAGTTTTCCTCTCCTGGTCTGAGACCGGAGGGACAAGACCTTGTCACTTCCCTCTCCCCTGAAGCTATACCCTGGCGTAGACCCAGGACCGTAGAAGATTTCCCTATGCCTAGTTTAACCACTCCTGTGCAAAGAGGAGCACCCGCCGACTTGAGCTCGTTAGCCTTCTCCTTAACTCCCCTCTTGTTTCCCACTCCACTTCGAGACTCATTCTCAGTAACCCCTTTGCGAACTCCTTCTCCTCCAAATTCTCCTCCACCTAATATCCCTATGGCTGGTGCTAATCCCCCTTTGAATAGAATGAACACCATAGTTGCTGCTAGATATGCTCCCTTGATCTTACCTCATCCCATGAATCCTTTCCCTGCTGGAGATTACTTGAAATATATGCCCAAGTTCACCGAGGAAGGGGACATAACTGCGGAAGAACACTTGGTTGCTTTCTACAGTTATGCAGACAACCTAAACATTGGAGATGAAGATGTCTGGATGAGGGTTTTTGTCCAGAGCTTGGATGGTGAGGTAAGGAAGTGGTTTAGAGGATTAGCTCCCGGATCTATTGCTGGAATTGAAGCCTTGGATAATGCTTTCCTGAGGCTGTGGGGAGATAAGAAGGATTTCATGTATTATATGACTGAGTTCGGGTCTTTGAAGAAGATGGAAGGAGAGTTTGTCTCTGACTTCTCCAAAAGATTCAATAAGATGTACAATAAGATTCCTGATGAAATAAAGCCATCAGAAGCCTCAGCCAAGATGTCCTATGCTAGTGCGTTTGGCCCCGATTTCTGTCTTTTATTGAGAGAAACAAGAGCTACCTCCTTAGCTCAAATGCAAGACGTAGCCATAGAAGTGGAATCCAATGTATTAGCAGCCGGCAGACTGAGGAACAAGGCTGACGCGGGTAGCAGAAAGGGAAGAGCCGCAGCCTCAACCTCTGGCCCATCAGTACCCCACCCTCAAGTGGATGAACTAACCAAGATGGTGAAGTCTCTGTCCACAGAGATGGAAAGGATGAAGGTGGAGAGGAGGCAAGTGTACCGGGGCCCTCAGAACACCGAAAACAAAGGAGGTTTTAGGAGGCCAAACAATATTGCTCCCTCAATTATGCAAAGAGACAGAGACGACCAGAAAATTCAGGCCCCTTTCCAAAACAATTTTGTGGCTGAGGAAGAAGAAGGGGAAACAGATGAGCTGGAGCCTGAAATCCATTGCTTCAGAGACACTCCTCCTTTCCCTCATCTCACCCAATCAGCATACGAGGATTCTCTCATGGACAGTCAGCTAAATGAATTGAGCAAAGGAGACAAGGCTAGTGGTGGCCAAGGAAAGTATGATCTGTGTTCCAAGAAAAGGACAGTAGCGCCTGATGTTCCTGAGCGGTCCACTAGAACAGAGAAGCCTGCCAATGAAGCAGCAGACAGTCACAGAGGTAGGAAGACCCAAACCCTCTCTCCCATTATCCAGAGTCATGCTCCCGAAATAAGAGAAATTCCGAAGCTTGCATCCTCCTTTAATTTCGAGCATGAGATTCAAAAGATTAGGATTCCGATGCCTCTAACTGAATTAATTAAACATGAAGGGTTCAAGAAATGTTTCTCTGAACTTCTGCAGTCCGAGACCCCATGTCTTCCCACAGACTCCATCAATTTACAAGATGAAAAGCCTGCAGTTATCCTAGGTCCTATGGTAGAAGAAAGGAATAACTCATCCCCTCCCTTCTACACTTCCTTGAACATACATGACAAGGTACTGCACAACTGCCTGATGGATTCGGGGGCTTCTCACAACCTCATGCCCAAAACTATCACGGAAGAGTTAGGGTTAGAAGTCACACAAGCCTACCATGACCTTTATTCCTTTGACTCTAGAAAAGTTCAGTGTCTAGGTGTTATCAAAGACCTGGTCGTGACCTTGTTTCAGTTGCCCATGAAAAGTGTGGTCATGGATATTGTAGTGGCCAATGTCCCCCCCAAGTTCGGTATGTTGTTATCAAGATATTTGATAAAAAGACTGGGGGGAACCTTGCAGATGGACCTCACATATGCTACTATCCCAGTATTTGGAGGAGAGCATAGAAGACTATACAGGGAAGCCCAACTGGCCTATATAATCAGCGATGAGGCCACCCCTACCAACCATCCCATTTTTGCATTAGACACTGATTTAGGATCCAGTCTACTACAATTCACCAATGCTCCCGAACCTCCTCTTAAAATCAGAAAGCAACCCACCATTTCCCCTGAATTTCCTCCCTCCATCACCCCTGTATGGAAAATGTTCTTTGATGGAGCCTCTTCCAAGGAAGGCGCTGGAGCTGGGGTGGTTTTCATGTCACCTGCTTAGGAAACCATATCTCTGTCATACAAATTAGAATTTGAAGCTACCAACAATGTGGCAGAATATGAAGCTCTCGTTCTGGGATTAAGAGCCGCAAAGGAAATAGGAATTGAGGAAGTAACAATTTTTGGAGATGCAGAGTTGGTCGTTCAGCAGATCAGGAACGCTTATCAGGCTAAGCATCCTCAACTCAGGAGTTACAGGAATGAGGTTTGGGACCTTATTGACAGTTTCTTCTCAACGTTTAATATTTCTTTCATCCTAAGAGAGGAGAACACCTTGGCAGATTCCTTGGCTACATCAGCTAGCAATTTCAAAGTACCCTTGCCACCCAAATTTAGATACGATGTAGAGGTAAAATACAGGCCCTCCATACCTGACAAAATCAAACATTGGAAGGTATTCGAGGATGATCTCGAGGTCAAGAGGTTCTTGGAGACTATCGAGGAATTTTCAGAATTGCACATCGACCAAGACGTCGTCTCAGAGGAAGAGCTCGATGGGGGTAATTTTCTGAATAAGATTGCCGAGCGTGACATTGTACAGCTACCCAACAAACATATTCCCAGAGGAATGGTTCCTTTGGAAAGTATTTTTGATAGAAATGTTGTGTTGTTAAAAGGAGAAGTCTCGGAGAAGGACGCTGGTACTATTCAGTGCAACATTGGGACCAAGAGTGAGCCCAAGTATGTCAAATTGTCAAGAAGTCTAAGAAAGGAGCAGAGGTCTGAATACATTGGACTTTTGAGGGAATTTGCGGATGTTTTCGCCTGGACATACAAAGACCTCAAAACATATGACATTTCTGTCATCGAGAATAAAATCCCATTAAAAGAAGATGCAAAGCCGTTTAGGCAGAAGCTGAGATAGATCAATCCTATGCTGCTGCCTATCATGGAGAGGGAAGTGAAGAAGCTGCTTCAAGCTCAGATCATTGTACCACTGAGATATTCAGAGTGGGTGGCCAACTTGGTTCCAGTAAGGAAAAAGAGTGGAGAGATCCGGCTTTGCGTAGACTTCAGAAACCTGAACAGGAGCTCACGAAAAGATAACTACCCCTTACCAAAGATGGAACATATACTGCAGAGGGTAACATGAGCTTCCAGGATGTCCATGATTGATGGTTTCTCTGGCTACAATCAAGTCTCTATTCTGCCTGAGGACAGAGAAAATATGACATTTACCACTCCATGGGGTACATTCATGTACGCCAAGATGCCATTTGGATTAATGAATGCAGGGGCGATGTTTCAGCGTGCCATGGACATAGCTTTTATTGGGGAAAAGGATAAATTTGTGGTCATCTACATGGATGACATCACAGTGTTTTCAAAATCTGATAAAGAACACCGTTGTCATCTCAGAAATATTTTTTTGAAATGCATAAGTTTTGGCATTTCATTAAATCCCAAGAAGTCTTCGTTCGCCATGCAGGAGGGAAAGTTACTAGGCCACATAGTATCAGCGGTAGGAGTTAGGATTGACCCTAGCAGAGTTGAGGCAATACAAGCATTATCAATCCCGAGGTCCAAGAAGGAGGTCCAATCTTTCCTTGGTAAGATTAATTTTCTGAGGCGGTTTGTGCCTAACTTTGCTGAGGGGGTAAAGCTTATAACAGCCATGTTGAGGAAAGGAAATGAAGTAAGGTGGACTTCTCAATCGCGACATTCCTTTGAGAAAATAAAGAAAGAGCCGACTAAAGCTCCTGTGCTTATCAGTCCCAACTACTCAAAGGATTTCCTTATTTTCTCCTTTGCCTCACCTGACACAGTGGCTGCTGTNGAGGAAAGGAAATGAAGTAAGGTGGACTTCTCAATCGCGACATTCCTTTGAGAAAATAAAGAAAGAGCCGACTGAAGCTCCTGTGCTTATCAGTCCCAACTACTCAAAGGATTTCCTTATTTTCTCCTTTGCCTCACCTGACACAGTGGCTGCTGTTTTATTACAGAAAAACGAGGATGGGTTAGAGCAGCCTATTGCCTATTTCAGCTGAGCATTGAGGGATGCCGAAGTCAAATATGAAAATATGGAGAAGCAGGCCTATGCATGGGTAAAGGCCCTCAAGGCATTCAGAATTTATGTCCTGCAATAAAAAAATCATAGCTTATGTCCCCTCAGCTGCAGTTAAAGATATTCTCATTCAGCCTGACATAGATGGGAGGAGGAGAAAATGGATAGCTAAGATTCTGGAATTCGACCTGGAAATAAGGCCCACCAAATTGATAAAAGGTCAAGGATTAACCAAGCTGTTGGCTCAAGCAAACTGCCAAGCTCTGGGGGTAAGATTCATAAACGAATGTTCAGAAATTCAGCAGGGTCTGCCGTCTGAAAGAGACCCTCAAAGGGAGCCCCCATTGGCCCGATGTCCTTGGTATAAGGATGTCATATACTTCCTGCAGGAGTTGCGGCCTCCAGACGACCTGCAAAGGAACAAAGCAAGAGCTCTGAAGCTCAAGGCAGTCAGATACTTCCTGATTGATCAAGTGTTATACTGGAAAGACCCCTTGGGGGTTCTTTTAAGATGCATGAATTCACAAGAGGCTGAAATGATCATGGCTGAATTTCACAGTGGCTTGTGTGGAGGGCACCATTCCTGGAAGGCCACAACCCACAAAATTCTCAAAGTCGGGTACTATTGGCCCACCTTGTTCGCTGATGTACATAGAGGAGTTAGAGCTTGTATCCAATGTCAAAAATTTGCAGGAAAGCAACAGCTCAGGTCCTTGCCGCTAAATCCTGTGGTTGCTTCAGGACCTTTTCAGCAGTGGGGCCTAGAATTCATTGGAGAAATCCACCCCGCTTCCAGTGGGCAGCACAGATGGATCCTGACTGCTACCGATTTCTTTACCAAGTGGATCAAAGCTATCCCTACCAGGAGTGCTTCCCACACGGTAATCATTGGGTTCCTGGAAGACCTCATCACAAGGTTCGGTTGCCCAAGTAAAATTGTCACTGATAACGCAGCCTCTTTCGGGTTTGAGCCATTAGCCAAGTTCTGTGAGCAGTTCGAAATCAAACTGGCTCACTCCACTCCATATTATCCACAGGGCAACGGTTTAGCAGAATCCTCCAACAAGAGTCTGATAAGGATCATCAAAATATTGTTGGAAGACAACAAGAAGGCCTGGCATTCAAGACTAAAGTTTGCTCTGTGGGCCGATCGAGTAGCCACGAAGAGGTCTATCGACGTCTCTCCTTTCCAATTAGTCTATGGAGTAGAGGTTGTTTTCCCCTCTCATTTAGCCATTCTTGTAGCAAAGTTTCTCCAAGACCATCAGGAGGAGCCTAACGACATGATCAGAAGGATTCATCAGCTAGTGGAAGTCCAGTAGGTCAGGGAGCAGGCAATGGACAAAATTCAGAACCACCAGCAAAGAATTAAACATGTTTTCGATAAGAAGGCCAAAAAGGAAGGATTTCGGACATGAGACCTGGTGATGAAATGGGATGCTCCTAAGCAAGACAAGGGCAAACATGACAAATTTGAAGCCCTGTGGATCGGGCCATTCAAAATCTCTGAGGTTTTTTCAAATAACACATATCGACTGCAGGATTTGGAGGGTGAAGAAAGTTTCGGTGGCCCAGTGAATGGGCATTTTCTTAAAAAATATTTTGTTTGAGCCATCCATGGCTCCTATGTTTTGTAAATATTGTCCTTTCTGTTCTTTGTTTTACTTTTATCATTTCGGCTTCGTAAATGACTCCATATCCCAACAACAAGGCACTGGAACTGCAAATGAGTCCTTAGAGAATCACGGGGACGAATCTATCCCCCATGGAGCCTAATGTTAGTAACATTTCTTGTCCGGAGCGCAAGGGGCCTTCTGGTCAGCGAGTCGCATGAGAAGTTCCTGAGCACAACGCATAAAGCCTCATTTCAGCCCCCCCCAAGCAAGCAAGCAGGCAAAGTTTTGTCTTCAGTGGCCAAGATCCATCTACAAAGCTGATCGATGGCCATCAGGATTTCGGGGTTGCCAAGTCGCCCGGGATTTAGTGCAAGATCTAGCCGTGTCAGCTTTCGGTAATCGCAAGTTTTAATTGTAAAGGTTTCATGTCACTTTGTATCGTGAAGCCCTGAAAGTAGGGCCTGCGGTCTCACGAAACATTTTCAGCCGTCCATCCAAAGGGGACACATGGCGGCAAACTGAGCCATCTCGGCGTTTCACCCATCGTGACTCCAAGGCGCAAAGAGCAGCTCCGCTATATTCCGATGCATGAGATACCGGGAGAGTCCCGGACCCGGGCCCACAACAACGTTGGGTGAGTTTAGGACCGTCAGATCTCAGAGGGATGCGTGGCACCAGATTGAGCCGTCTCGGCGTTTCGCTCATCGCAATTTCAAATTGCAGGAATAGCTCCTTTCTATCCGTGAACGCTGAAAGTGCATGGTCACAGCCCATGGTCACTTGGGGACATATAGGAGTTGCATAAAGAAGGCCAAGGGTGCCGAGTTTAGTTACAGAGGGGATCATCGCGATCCTCGGGCGCCATCGGATCTGATCTCAATACTGTTTCTAGCATTGAAGTATATGAATGCAAGAGCGGGTGGTTGAAACCTCCTTTCATTCATTAAGTGAGGATATGGAGGGTCTAGCAAGCTGTCTTCCCTAAGAGGTCATGTGTATCAATTTTCTCAAAGAAACCATGCCGAAGTCCTCTACTCAACAAATAAGTCTGCGCACGTTATCCCAACACTTAATGGCTTAGCTACCCTCCTTGCAGGGGCCATGCATAGTTAAGATGGTGCTTAAAGAAAGATCCCAGTACGAGTTCGATTGAAGGGACACCAAGCTTTGGGTGACTGGACACGCCTCTGTGAGGCAAATTTTCCTGAGTATATAGACTCAGTCTTTGTATTTTTGAAAGTATCGATGGTCGAGCAAGACTCCCAGTTGTAAAAAACTTTAATGGATAACTGTTTTCTAGTTAGTTCTGGACTCTTGAGACTTCTTGCCTAATGAATGTCAGTTTCTTTCATGTCTTTGTATATACTGTATTAGAACAACTCGGAATTGGAGGATCCAGTCGAGTTGTGACTGTTATAGGATGATGTATGTTGGATCACTGTAACAGTTGTGTCGTTCTAAACAGTCCCTGTGAACTTCTCAGCACTGAATGATTTGGAATTGGAGGATCCAGTCAAGTCTTCCCTTCTGTTTCTTGAAGCCCTGAACCAAGCGGATCTTGTTTTCAGAGTTTTTCCTCTATGAACTAACGAAAGGCCTATTGCCTGAGATAGTTTTCTCATTCTTCTCCCAAGTCTTCCACCTGCCCATTTTTAATTCAACTCCCTGACTGAAGTTGGGTCAAGACCTCCTTTGTTCCTTGCTATCAGACATAGTTCCTATTTTGAAGTGATACCTGTTCGAGTCTCTACCCATTTGATCACCCATTTATCAAACCGTGACACAAAAACTGATGGGCATTGGGCTTTGCTTCTGCAAGCAATCTAGGAGCGACTTCCAGTGCTAACAGGAAGGAGACAGTCATCCACACTGATCATAAGCCACTACAGTTCATGCAGACACAGGGAAAACTGTAAAATGACCGCCATCAAAAGTGGTCCACATACTTGCAGCAGTTCCACCTCAACATCAAGTATAAAATAGGAAGCACCAATCGCGTCGTTGATTGCCTTAGCAGACCGCCAGTCGCGGAACTCACCACGGTGCTAGACTCTTGCGGCCATGAAACATCTGGATGGCCCCAACTCTATGAGATAGACCCTGACTTCGCCGCCACCTACCAAATGTTGGGTGCAAATGCAGTTGTCGATAATTTCCATATTCAGGATGGGTTGTTGTGTCGTCTGGGCCATATCTATGTTCCATCAAGTGAGCGAGCGAAGATGATCTGGGAAGCCCACTATAGTCGGGTGGCAGGACACTTCAGCGTCGAAAAGATAGTGGCGATGCGACAAAAACATTTCTACTGGACGAAACTTCGATAGGAGGTCGGCAAGTATATCAGGTCCTACACTGCTTGCGCTATTACCAAACCGACCACTAAGAAACAGGGCTTGTACACCCCTCTTCCTACTCCTAACAGGCCATGGGAATCCATCTCAATGGACTACATGTCAGGCCTCCCATCCACCAAGCGGTGAAATGACTGTGTTTTTTTGGTTGTTGATCGCTTTTCTAAGATGGTGATTCTAGTTGCCTGCAAGAAGATCATCACAATGGAGGCCACTGCCAAGCTCTTCTTTGAACGAGTCTGGGCACATTTTGGAATTCCACAAACCATTGTCTCAGATCAGGATAGTCAATTTCTCAGCACATTCTTGTCGAGCCTCTGGTCACTGCTGGACACCAAACTCACCAAATCCACGACCTTCCACCCCCAGACAGATGGACAAACCGAGGTTGTAAATCGAATGATTGTGCATATCCTTCGCATGTATAATTCAAAGAACCCTTGCACATGGTATGAGAGCCTTCCTTATGTCTAGCATAGCTACAACCGAGCCTTGCATAGCTCAACCGGCCACAGCCCCTTTCAAGTGGGGTTGGGATTCCAACCATTGGGTCCTATAGATGTTGCACTTCCCCTTGCGGTCACCTCGATTGACTCATCTCCTGCTCCAAATGAAGCTGACAAAGCCACCCGGTTCATTGAGTGGATCCAGCACATCCGCCAAAAGGTTCAGGATATCCTACAGAAGTCCAATGACAAGTACAAACAACACCATGACCAACATCGGGTGCCGCATAAGTTTTAGGTGGGCGAAAAAGTTTGGTTGCACTTGCAGAAAGAACGCCTTACAGGACCCCATCGGAAGCTTCTCCCACTTCGTTATGGACCATACACTATCACCAAGGCCATGGGGGATAATGCTTTTGAGCTCAACATTCCTCCTTTCCTTGGCTTGCACCCAATGTTCAACGTGGATCTCCTTCGCTCTTATTTCCCACCATTATTGGACACCTCAGAAGTAGCAGAACAGCTGACACCAACAGAGCTCAACCCCGACTGCATACAATAGGCATCAAATGATCATATTGTGGACAGACAGATCAAGGGCACTCGACAACAAAGGATCCAGCTTTATCGAGTCGTCAAAGCAGGGCAACTCCTGCACCAAGGCAAGTGGCTCACCCGGGGCCAAATTCAGCAGAAATTTCCTCATCTAATGGGGGAACTCAATGTAATGGAGACCATTTCTTCCTAAGGAGGGAGGATTGATCCAGATGGATATCGGTGGCCACCCACCTTTTCCAATTAGCTCAAAACAGTTTTTTGACATTTTTGGCAATTTACTATTTTTAGTAGTTTTTACTTCCACGGCCATTGTGGGGGCCTAAATGAAGGTTTTTCGGCATCGAGCTCCTCAATGATAATCCAGATGGATATCATTGGCCACCCACCTTTTCCAACTGGCTCAAAATAGTTTTCTGACATTTTTGGCAATTTACAATTTTTAGCAGTTTTTACTTCCGGGGCCATTTTGAGGGCCTAAATGAAGGTTTTTTGGAATCGATATCCTCAATGATATTTGAAGGCATGATTGAGCCCCCAAAATGAATCTCCTCAGCGATACCTTTCCAAAGGGATATCACATGCCTAAAACGGAGATCGTATGCAAAAGTTATGACCCCGGGAAGTTGATGTACTAGCTTACCCAAACGGGGCCCACATGACTTTTGGCGTTTCATCTCCTAGGGTTAGGTTTTTGGATGTCTAGGGTTTTTGGAATTCTTTATTATTTTAAAAAGGCCTTTAGAGTCTCATTGTAACCTTCTTCTTGCGAATGCGCACTGCTGTCACATCTCTTCTCAGAGATAAGCCGCCACCATTCCAGCAAGCTTGTTTCCACTGCATTTTATAGTTTCAACTTATTTCGTTATTGAATAGAAAACCAGTTTTACTGTATCTCTGTTATTTTGTGTTAAGCACCTGTTAATAATCTGTATTCATTTCGTTCTGCTCATAAAATCTGGATCATACTCAGAACTATCCACAACCACCAGGGGCGCGCGCTCTGGCCACTGCATTCAAGGCTTGTCATCTGCATCTTCTCTGTTAGACTGTGTAGGCATTCTTTTGTCACACACTACCTCAAATCAATATGGGTTTTGTAGGAAAATTTGTCCATAGGGGAACTTTGGGCTGATAGTCTGCCTCCATGGCCATTTCTTCCATGCTTTCCATTTATGGGGTGAGACCAGGTCTCAACCACCGCCCCCATTTCCATTAACTACCTTCATCGGGATCGGGACGAGGCATGACACCCATGAATGTTCCAGGTAGTGCCCACAACCTCTTCGAGTCAATCCCGATGCCTCTATGCAAATCTTCTTCTGTGACCAATAGGGGCACTTTCGGCCTTTGGCGCAACTCCTCTCCATTGCTCCATCCTGCATGGGACCTCGAGCCATGACTTGGGGCTCATATCCAAAGGTGCTTCGGGATTTCATCTTTTGGGAGTCTCCACTTCACTTGATTCCAAATATCTCGAAGCCCAGAATTGCGAAGTGGCCTTATTCAGATCGACGGTCGGTCTTGCTTTGAATTTGACGACCACGATTGCTTCCTCGAAAACCTCAGTCACCATCCGCTCAATAGGTGCTTACCCTTATTTATGGCCCGTCTTTTCATATGATCATGGGCTATGATCATGTGCCCAATTCCTGGGAGTTTTGTGATTTTGCACTTCGCAAACTTGTGTCGTGCTCCATGCTAAAACCTTCGATTCATGAAACCGCAACTTCTCAGATCTTTTGCCACACATCCCTCTGAATTAGACGATTAAGACTTACTCTGGGCCTTCAAGCTATAGGTGTTTGGGACTTCAGGTGCTTTAGGACTTTTGCGCTTTATACCTTTCGAAATGGATTGCTTTGAACGCTGCGCTTTGACGCTTCTTGTGCAGGCCGCGAAACTTGGACAACCTGTCGTCCTTGACAACTACATGTGATAACACGATCAACCAAAATATTAATATCAACTCTTGCTTTCACCCTTAATATGACCTTTTGATTTCACCCTTCGACAAAATGTATTTGGTTTTCAGTTGATTTTTTTTTTATTATTTGATTTAGTATATTTGGTTTTCAATTGATTTTTTATTAGTGATTTAGCACTAATTAATTTAAAGCAAGAACATGCAAACATTGGAAATAGTTTTTCAAGTTTGTGAAAGTTCAACGCTTTGTTCAATATGTCCAGTTAAGCATATATCTTCTATGGGTTAGAAGAAAAAGTGAAATTTGAAAGTTAACTATGGTTATATTTTTTCCAAAATTCTTTTAAGGTTTTTCAAGTTCTTTTAAAGGTTTTCAAGGATTTTTTTTCGAAAAAAATCCACAAGCTAGGTTTTGATAGTCGTGGTCTCAACAAAGTACATAATGGTTACCAAAGGGGGTAGGAATGGCACCCCATCATACAAGCAGGTAGTGGTGGACATGGGGAAAGGCCCATGTGGCGTTGGTTTCAAAGAATTGCTGACGAGCACCTTGGGATCAAGATCAGAAAAGAACCAGGAAAAAAGGGATCGCGTGGAGGGGGAAACCAAAGAAACCCAAAAGGTTGCGCAGGAACCAGCAAACCCTAGTGGGGCAGATGGGTACAACCCATGCATCTAAAACAACAATAATACACAAGGTTATATTGGAAGACCCACAAACACAACTCTATCGGGACCAAATGAAGATGCATGCACTAATTTTCAAGTTCATGGGGTTGTGGCCCATAGAAAGAATGCTACACAACTGGATAAAATATCAATTGAATCAAAGTGGAGAAGTGGAAATCCACTTGGGTTCGAAAGGATTCTTCACAACAGTCTTCATGAACCTGGAGGACAAGGATAAAGTCTTTGAGGGGGGGCCATATTTCCACGCCTCAGCAGGGTTGTACATGCGCCCGTGGAAGGAAAACTTCTCCCTAGAGAAAGAAACCTTATAAAATATCCCAGTCTGGCTGAGGTTTTACTCCTTACCGCTAGACTACTTGGAAAATATGTTAAGACATCAAAAGAAACCCTAAAATGGAGATATACATCCTATGCAAGGATCTGCATAGAGATGGATGTGTTGAGGGCACTCCCGAAAGCCATAAGCTTGAAATTCAGGGATGAGGAATGAAAACAAAGCATCGATTACGAGAATATCCCATTTAGATGCAGAAGATGCCATGAACATGGATGCTTAGTCAAAGAATGTCTGCTCAATAAAAAACAAGAAACAAAAAACAACAAAGCACAGCAGGATGAGGACGGGTTTGTAAAACCGAACCACATAAACATAAAAAACAGGAAACCAAGCAAAGCCCCAACAGAAAGCATCCCGTAAGCTAGGACTAGAATAGAAGGACGAGACAGGGGTAACCAAGGGGAAGAAGGAGGAAAGGAAAAGAAAAAATATAGAGTAGCTAGGGAACAAACAAGTCAGGAGAACACTGATACGCCAAGCAATAAGAGAGAACAGGGAGGTAGTGCAAGTCCTATGGAAGGAGGAATCAAAGATGCCAATACCCCAATGCAGGAGGCAGATGGAGATTCAGATATGACACCAAGAAAGGTAGGCATGAAATATCCTGATCTCAGAGACATTGTGGAAAGGGAAGTCATAGATCTCTCGAACATCCTGGAGCAATGGAAAAAGCAGGGAGTAGACAATGTGCCAACGGAGCAACTAGATCGTATCCAATACCTTTTCCTTCTAAGGGAGGAAGAAAAATCCATAGGGATCAAGCGTACACATGGTGATATAGGACACCCGGGAATCAAAGAAGGCGAGGGAAACCGACAACATTCACCCAAGTAGACGAGGAGAAATAAAGGCAGGAAATCAAACAATGTAGCCCTACAAGAACTAGGAGTCCTGCTGATAAATTCAAGTAAGATAAAAAAAATCTTTCCCAAGTCCCCCCCACATGTTTAAATGAAGATTATCACATGGAATATAAGAGGCCTAAACAACCCACGAAAGAAAAAAATACTTAAAAATAGATCGAGGAAGGAACAACCTGACCTCTGTTTCATTCAAGAGACAAAATGCATTGTAGACAGAATGGAAACAATCAGTAAAAAAAAATGGAGCAAGTACCAGATGTTGACTGTCAAAGGCCAACAGATGACAGATGACATACTCACCTTATGGAACCCACAATCACTGAACCTACTAGCAATTGAAGCTATGAGACACACACTCTCGATTAACATGCAAATTATAGGTAACACCGAGGCGATTCTATGCACCAATGTGTATGGTCCCCAGAGGTTGGAGGATAAAGGAGAATGCTTGTAGACCTAGAAAATCTAAAGGCCAGATCCCACAACCTCCATTGGATCCTGGCAGGGGACTTCAACATAATCATGACACTATAATCATGACACTTACTGAGAAAAAGGGGCACCAGGAGATTGGATAGAGATGCAGAGGAATTCTTAGCTTTCATTGATGTAATGGAGACGGTAGACATCCGAACTAACAATGGCCAGTTCACCTGGAATAAAAAACGAAGTAATCACTACCAAGTAGTTACAAGGCTAGATAGATTCCTGGTGTCAGAATCCATCATTCTGTAGGGACTAAATTTAGATTGCAACATCCTTCCATGGGGGGGTTCAAACCATTGGCCAGTCCAATTGGAAGAAAACTTCCAAACCACTCCGAAGAACAAACCCTTTAGATTTGAGAAATTATGGATCGAACATCCCACCTTCAAGGAGCACATCAACTAATGGTGGTGGGAGGAATTACTGGATCAAGGGACAAGGATGTTCAAAATTTATAAGAGACTCAAGTTCATCAAACACAAACTCAAAGAGTGGAACAAGGAAATCTTTGGGAATATAAACCAAGAGAAAAAAATATTTAGGATAGAATGAGGATACTCTAGGAACTCTGCATAGACAAGGGTTACACAGAGGATTGAAAAAGAGAAGAGATCCAAATGACCCAAGAATGGGAAGCAAGATGCCAGTAGGAAGAAACTCTATGGCGTCAAAAGTCCAGAATCAGGTGGCTAAAGGAAGGGGAGTGGAATACCAAGTTTTTTCATAAAACCACCATTGCAAGAAGAACCCACAACAAAATCTTGAAAATTAGGGATCAGGATGGGATCGAAAGAGAATCCGACAAGGAAATTGAAAATACATTGGTCAATCACTTCTAGAGGATAGCCCAAGAACCCAACCAAGACAAAACTAAGGTGATACAAAGGATAACTCAACACATCCCCAGGCTAGTCACAAAGGAACAAAATATCAATCTAAAAAAACCCATAACAAAGGAGGAAATTGACCAAGTGGTCCAAGAGATGCCCAATAGAAAGGCCCTAGGCCCAGATGGCTTCACAGTGGAATTTTTCAAAGCCTATTGGGAAGTGGTTAAACATGATGTTTATGGGGTGGTGGAAGACTCCAGACGTTCGACCTCCATCGTGAAAGCGCTAAATTCCATAATGATCACTCTAAACCCAAAAGAAAATGAAGCAAGGACCCCAGATCGCTACAGGCCGATAGCTTTATGGAATGTTGTTTACAAGATAATCTCCAAAGTCATAGTCAATAGACTGAAACCACTCCTACCCACACTGATTTCACAAAAGTAGGCGGGTTTCATAGAAGGAAGCCAAATACTGGATAACATCATCCATGCCCATGAACTTATACACACGCTAAAAAGCAAAAGGAGAGGGGGGATGATAATCCAATTGGACATGGCGAAGGCTTACGACAATATTAGCTCACACTATATGGCCAAAACGCTGGAAGCCTTTGGGTTTGAATAACATTGGATCAACTAGATTGTCAATCTAGTCTCAACGACAAACTACTTGCTCCTAATTAATGGAGCCCCAACAAAACCCTTCTGGCCTTCAAGAGGCATCAGACAAGGAGACCCGTTGTCCCCCTTCCTGTTAATTTTGATGATGGAAGGGCTCAACAAAAGTATAAAAAGCGCAACTGCAGCAGGGGAACTAAAATGAATCAAACCCTTCGAAGACTGTCCAACCTATTGGATTACTGAGAGGGGGGGTTGAATCAATAATAGAGCAATTCAATCCTTTTTAACCATATAATCCAAGTGTTATATCAATGAAGCATTATCATCCAATAACTGTAGAGTAAATAAGCAATGAACAAATGAACAACCATACACATACACAATACACCAGTGTTTTACGTGGAAACCCAAAGTGGGATAAAACCATAGAATGCTTTTTCTTATATGTCTTGAAGAATTACATTCATTGGAAACACCAACTTCCTTTGTTTTCCAGCTGCAACTGGAAGGAGGCTCCAACCCCTTAGTTTCTCAGGTTACAACCTGAGGGAAGCTCCAACTCCCCAATTCTCTGGCTACAACCAGAAGGAGGATACAACCCCCTATGTTCTCCGGATACAACCAGAAGGTGGCTACAACCACCTATCCTTGCTCCATCCAACCGCCCTGAAGTAGAAGTAGAATGATGAAACCACTGTCACACTATCACTGTGAGATATACCACTATAAACCTGTGCCAATAAACCTGAACCATGAATCAACCATGCATCAACCTGTACCTCAACCTATAATCAACCTTTACCATAAACATATGCATCAACCATGCACCAACATGTACTTCAACCTGTACCATAAACAAGTGCATCAACCATGCACGAACCTGTACCAAACAACCTGTATTTAAATTGTACAATAAACAAGTGCATCCAACCATGTACCAAGTATGTACCAATCATGTGTCAACTACTCATCAAATATGACTCATTAATATGTACCAACATCATCAACTATACACCTCATGTATGTGCCAACTCATCAACTGCTTGTTTCAACCATATACCCAACATGTACCTTAACCAAAAGCCATCCTCAATTTCATCATCCAAATATGATTGTAACTCTGTAATAGACCTGGTGTATATGATCACATACATGCAAATCTTCCTTAACTTTAACAACAAAAGACTAGCATTTTCATCAAACTTTTCTTTAGTCTCACAAGACTAGTTTTGGATTAGTCAACAACCCTAACTTTAAATAATCATAACTTTGTACCTTTAATGAATAAAGATATGAAACTGATACACAATGTTCTTCAGTGTGTTTTATGAAATTCCTCTAGGTGTCACTACTTGGAACCTCTCAGAAAAGGAGTTACATAAAAAATGACATACCTTGTTGAATTCTGGCTTATTCTAGAGAGCGACCTTGTAGAGCGTGCCCCGCACAGAATGTTTGTTGAATTGATCTGAAATGTTACACATAATACTATAGATTTCACTCTAACCAAAACATTTTGTCTTACTGAATTTGGATCTGTTATGAATAAGTTGTGACGTTTTTACCCGAAACACATGTTTTAGACTAGTTTCAGGACTAGCCATAAACCCGATTTTCCACGGAGTGTAACTCCAAAAATACAACGACCCACAAGATGAATTTTTTACCATAGATACTTGGATATGTTTTCTCAATTTCATAGCAATTTCACAGTCTGAATCATTCTATAAAAAACTTTATTGCGAAAATGGTGAGATGACCTGAAAAAAACATACCTTAGAAAGCATCATCAAAAGACTTTATCCTTCCTTGAATTCCGGCCTTCTTTTCTTCACTTTCCTCAGAAATTCGGATTAGATATCCTTTGGTTACCTCAAACAACTATAGGTATTCAATATTCTCAAGTGTATTTAAAATAAGAGAGCCTTGCCTCTTATTTATACTCTCCAAGTAGCTTCCTTAAAAACATCTTCTAGGTCACTTTACCCACTTTCCTTATTTTATGTTTAACCCACTTCTAATTTCTCCATTAATTTTATTATTTAAATAATTTATTTTGTATTCACTTTGAATTATAGTACACTCATCACTTCGCTTTATTATTTACCTTCTATAATCTCTTAAACCACTTTGACTACTTTGACCTTTTGGGGCTTCTAGATGACATAAGAGAGTCCTCCAACTTCGTAAGGCCATAACTCTCAAACCGTGAGGAGTTATGTGACGTTCCATATACCACCAAAAATGGAATGACATGTACCATACATATAGAATATTATTACCTGCAAATATGTCAAAACACATACCATAATCCATCAAACAAACTTGGGTCCATTACCCAAACCTGGGTTCTCCAACTTCTCATGGCCATAACTCTCTAACCGTAAGGAGTTATGTCACGTTCCAAATACCACCAGAAATGGCATGATAAGAACTGTCAATCTAGGATAGTTTCATTGAAAAATTCATTGACCTTCATCTCATTATTCCACAAATAAGCATGGGTTCTCTAACCATACTTATATGATAACGCAATCCGCAAAGCGTCTTCCCGTGAGGGCTTTCACCATAAGGGGACCACTTTGGAGTTCATCCATTTCTACTTATTATCAACCAGGTCAAGACAATAACGAGTCATAAAAAAAACTTGGGTCCATTACCCAAACCTTTGTGCTACTAATATTTCTTCAAGGGTTGACATCAATGGCAACCAACCTTAATCAACAATCTCCTTTGGCATTGATGGTAACACTCTGATGCAATACTAAAATCATATCACTCATGCTCCCCCTGGAACCATGCCTCTTTCCTTTGTATCTGATTAATATGCTCCCCCTGGAACCATGCCTTTGTCCTTTGCATCTGATAAATATCTCCCCCTTTGTCATCAATGGAAAAGGTATCTTTCCATCTGGGGCTGCTCCCCCTGACTGAGCTGTCCTCTTATGGTGCTTCCTCATGTATATCTTAAGATGAGCATTCAAAAAAAAATTCATTTTGGAGTAGAAATAAATCCAAGTCTCTAGCGAAGATATTCAAAAGCTTCCCGTGGAAGTGGTTCTGTAAATATCTCTGCCACTTGTTCTTTTGTGCCCACATACTCAACTCTGCAACCTTCTCTCGTAGAAAGTGATACTTGATTGGAATGTGCTTCGTCTTGGATTGCATCACCGGGTTCTTCAAGATACTGATGATGCTTGTATTATCACAATAGATTGGAATGGGCTCATCATACTCAACCTGTATATTTGTCAGAGCTTGTTTCATCCAAAGAACCTGTGTACATCATGATGCTGCTGCAATATACTCTGCCTCAACTGTAGATAAAGATATTGATGATTGTTTCTTGCTTATCCATGATACTAAACACTCACCCAAGTAGAACACTGCTCCATTGGTGCTTCATCGGTCATCAATACAACCTTCCCAATCTGCATCTGTGTAGGCAATAAGTGAAAGATCCTTTCCTTTTGGATACCATAATCCAAACTCTTATATTCCTTTGAGATATCAGAAAATCCTCTTCACTGCTAACACATGTGACTCCTTTGTTGCTGCTTGAAATCGTGCCACTTGTCCAACTCCCTGCATTACATTTGGTCTGGATGTTGTCACATATAGTAGTCTTCCAATCATTGACCTGTGTTGCCTCTGATTTGTAGACTTCGAATCATCATCTTTTCTCAACTTGCAACTGGTTTGCATGGGAGTGATAACTAGTTTGCAATATTCCATTCCGAACCTCTTTAGCATTTCTCTGATATACTCGGTTTGAGAAATAAAAATTCCTTGGTTTCTTTGACGTATCTGAAGTCCCAAAAAGAAGGATAGTTCTCCAAGTAACGAAATTTCAAATTCATTCTGCATATCTTTTGCAAATTTTTGGCTTAACCTGTCATCATCACTACCAAAAATAATATCATCAACATAAACTTCAATTGATAAAATATTACCTTGACTTACCTTGATGTAGAGGTTGTTGTCTGCACTTCAGTTTCTGAACCCTGCCTGCTGCAGATACTTATCCAGTCTGGAGTACCATGCTTTAGGGGCATGTTTTAGACCATACAAGACATTCTTTTAATTTACACACATAATCTGTGTTCTCTGACAACTGAAATCCTTCTGGTTGTTCAATGTAGAATTCTTCTTCAAGTTCCCGATTTAGAAAAGATGATTTTACGTCCATATGATATACTTTAACATTTTTGGAGCATGCATAGGCTAAAAGCAAACATATTTCTTCCATTCTAAAAACTTGGGAAAATGTCTCTTCAAAGTCGATTCCTTCAATCTTTGCATATCCTTTACATACCAATCTAGCTTTGTTCCTTGTAACTTGTCCATCTTCATTTAATTTATTCCCGAAAACCCATTTTGTGTCAATCACATTCTTATTCTTTGGTCTTGGAACCGATTCCCAAGTGTCATTTTTCTCTATTTGATCCAATTCTTCATCCATGGCCTTATTCCAAAATTCATCCTTGCTAGCTTCTTCAAAACCATTTTGTTCAATTGTAGATAAGAGTGCTAGGTGTGTTTGTTCCGGTGAATGGACTCTTCTTCTAGTCTCAACTCCTGCATCTTTGTTTCCGACAATCTGATCTGAAGGATGAGTCTTCTATACTCGTTTACTGGGTGTCTTTGGAGACACTTGCTGAAATTGCTCTTCTGTTTCTGTTGGGTTCTCTTCATATTCCTCTTATACTTCCTTTTCATCTTCTGCTTCTTCTTCGGAAGGTTGTTCCATTGATTCATTTTCTTCTTGCTTTGATTCTGTTATGCCTGTTTCATTAATTGTTACGTTTATGCTTTCCACAATTTTGTTCAATCTCAGATTGTAACACTTGTATGCTTTCCTTGTACTTGAGTAACCAACAGGTACTCCTTTGTCCACAAGAGAGTCAAAATTTCCCATTTTTCCATCTTCTCTTTTGATGTAGCATTTGCTTCCAAAAACTCTGAAGTGCTTCACATTTGTTGATCTTCCTTTCCATAGCTCGTAGGGAGTTTTTTCAATGTTGTTTATGAGAATTACTCTGTTTTGAATATGACCTGTTGTATGCATTGCCTGTGTCCAAAAAATATCTGTCAATTTGTAATCCATTGGCATTGTTTGAGACATTTCCTATGTAATTATCATCCATTACGATAATGTTCCTTTGTCTCTAAACCTCTCTCTGGACCAATCTATGAATCCATGCTCTCATCCACTATCATATATCTACCCTAACCTGCTAAGTGTTCTTACGAATCCATCTCTGTCCATACTGTCCAAGACTCTACTTGCGCAATTGTCCATAATGCTAACCCATTTATCATTATACTATCAAACTGTACTTCTGCTAACTGATTGCTATGAATCTATCTTCTCAAACTTTGCAAGCTGCTTGAGGGATGGTTCTTTGGTCTGTCACAACTATCGCATAGACTCCCCCTGTCTAATATTCATATTACTTGGGAGTCTCTAAGTTGAATGTCTCAGAACAATTCCTGCTATGATGTGTATTCATCATCATCTTCATTGGTAGATTCATCATCATCTTCATGGGTAGATTCATTATCTATCTGATTTTTGACTTCTTTCTTTTTGTCTATGGATTCATCTTTCACTATAATTCCTGAAAGTACAATCTCATGAACCTGTTCCTTATTTACTTTCCCTTCCTTTCTTTCATTTATTTTCCAAACCTTTCCTTATCTGACATCTTTTTTTTTCTCTGTGGAATTTTCTTCATCTCGTTTTATTTCCATTCTTGAGATCTTAGGTACCTGGTATTTGTTCACCTATTCTTCCTGTTTTCTTATCCATATTTTCTTATATCTGATATCAATATTCTCTTTCATGGAAGTATCAATCATGCTTCTACAATCACTGGCTATGTGTCCATAGTTATGACATTTGTAACACTCAATGTTACGTTCGGCCACATAGGCACTTCTTTCTTGAACATTTCTTTTATAATCCCTGCAATCTGAAACCTTATGTCCAAAGTAGGTACAATAAAAACAATGACCATAAAATAAATTTGCATACCCGGGAGTGAATCATCTTCTTTGTGGTGTAGTCCTTCTGTATTTTTGTCTTGACTGATCATGATCATGATTGAAGCTTCTTTGTGTCTTGAACATGGATGGTCTCTTTGAAGATGTATCTTCAATAATTTTCTTAGATTCTGGTTGACCATGATTCCTTCCTTTGAGTACTTCTGCATAACTCTTTCTATTTTCTTCATTCTTCTTTTCTAGCAACCTAGAGTGCTTCTCTTCATTCTCTATAATTGATGTGGATGTTTTTGTCTCTTCAACATTCTTGTTGAGTTTGACAATTTTACTTCTCAATGTGACAACTTATTCTTCAAGCTTCTCAACCTCTTCTTCTTTCTTCACTATCTGAGACTTCATGACTTCTTCTGTTCTTTTCTCTTCTTTAAGCTGAATTTTTAATGTGATTATTTCTTCTTCAAGTCCTTTCTCTTTTTGACCAAACTCTGCCTCAAGTTGGTTTAGATCGTTAGTTCTTTCCTTAATATGATCTGTCAATATCTTCTCTCTCATTTCTGATTCTTTCTTCTGTGTTGTTATGTTGGTTTCCAAACACTGCTTCTGCTATTCAATATTTTCTTCGATCTTTCTGACTTCTTCTAGCCGAGTTCTTAAGTTCTTGATGACCTATTGGGATTCTTAAAAAATGTGAACACTTTCTTTTTGTTTCATCAATTCTTTCTTGAGTGAATTTTCTTATTCTCTTAGTTCATCTAAAGCACTAATCAATTCTTCTTCATAATTGTCTTCCTTTTCAATTATTTTTTCCATCTCATTTCCTTCATGGCATTCTATTTCAAGATGTCCATGTTTTTCACAATTATCACAAAATAACATACCTCTGGGGATTATGTACTCTTCATCTTCTAAATCTTCTTGAGATGGTGAACATAATTCTTCTTGATTTGTATTTGTATCTTCTTTGACATTTTCTGAATCTGTGATGGGTGAAGAATATATGTCATGTAACTTATCCCAAAGTTCTTTTGATGATGAACATTTACCAACATTTTCTCTTACCGGATTAGGTAATCCTTCCCATATGAAATCCATTGCTATTTTGTTATTCTTCCTCAATTCCTTCTTGGTTGCAGTCTTTGCCCTTTTTGACATATCATATCATGTAACAACCGATAGCCAAATATAATATCCCTGTGTCTGTAAAAATACTTTTGTCCTTATGCTCCACATCTCATACTTAAAACCATTCTGAACATTAAACATTGGTACTCCATTCTTAGAATAATCCATGATCTCCTTCCAGTGGTTAAACTGTTTCCTTAAGGAACCAGATCTGATACCAATTGTTGGATTACTGAGAGGGGGGGTGAATCAGTGATAGAGCAATTTAATCCTTTTTAACCATATAATCCAAGTGTTATATCAATGAATCATTATCATCCAATAACTGCAGAGTAAATAAGCAATGAACAAATGAATGATCAAACACATACATAGTACACCGGTGTTTTACGTGGAAACCCAAAGCGGGAGAAAACCACATAATGCATTTTCTTATATGTCTTGAAGAATTACATTCATTGGAAGCACCAACTTCCTTTGTTTTCCAGCTACAACTGGAAGGAGGCTCCAACCCCCTAGTTTCTCAGGCTACAACTCGAGGGAAGCTCCAACTCCCCAATTATCTAGCTACAACCAGAAAGAGGATAAAACCCCCTATGTTCTCTAGATACAAGTAGAAGGTGGCTACAACCACCTGTCCTTGCCCTGTCCAACTGCCCTGAAGTAGAAGTAGAATGATGGGACCATTGTCACACTATCACTGTGAGATATACCACTGTAAACCTGTACCAATAAACCTGAACCATGCATCAACCATGAATCAACCTATACCTCAACCTGTACCATAAACAAGTGCATCAACCATGCACCAACCTATACCTCAACCCGTAATCAACCTGTACCATAAACAAGCGCATCAACCATGCACGAACCTGTACCAAACAACCTGTAATTAACCTGTACCATAAACAAGTGCATCAAAACATGTACCAAGTATGTACCAATCATGTGTCAACTACTCATCAACTATGACTCATCAATATATACCAACATCATCAACTATACATCTCATGTATGTGCCAACTCATCAACTGCTTGTTTCAACAATGTACCCAACATGTACCTTAACCAAATTCCCTCATCAATTTCATCATCCAAATATGATTGTAACTCTGTAATAGACCTGGTGTATATGATCACATACCTGCAAACCTTCTTTAACTTTAACACCAAAAGACTAGCATTTTCATCAAACTTTTCTTTAGTCTCACATGACTAGTTTTGGATTAGTCAACAACCCTAACTTGAAATAATCATAACTTTGTACCTGTAATGAATAAAGATCTGAAACTGATACACAATGTTCTTCAATTTTTTTTGTGAAATTACTCTAGATTTCACTACTTGGAACCTCTCATAAAAGGAGTTATAGCAAAAATGACATACCTTGCTGAATTCTGGCTTATTCTAGAGAGTGACCTTGTAGAGTGTGCCCCTCACAGAATGTTTGTTGAATTGATCTGAAACTATTACACAACATACTATAGAATATAATCTAACCAAAACATTTGGTCTTACTGAATTGGGATTTTTTATGAAGAAGTTATGACGTTTTTACCCGAAACACATGTTTTAGACCAGTTTCAGGACTAGCCACAAACCCTATTTTCCACGGACTGTAACTCCAAAAATACAATGATACAAAAGATGAATTTTTTCCACAGATACTTGGATATGTTTTCTCAATGTCATAGAAATTTAAGGTTCAGAATCATTTTATAAAACAATTTATTGTGAAAATGGTGAGATGACCTGAAAAAAACATACCTTAGTGTCGAGCTGCAGATATACCATGTAAGTCAACATTTAATTGTCAACCCGAGAAGGTAAAATTTGAGGAACCAACACAGGAAATGCAGGGCTGAAGAGGGGGTTTAAAGGATGCCAAACTAATCTCTGAATTGCTAAAAGAAACTTGCAGAAAGAAGCTACTGTACTCTACATTGTTCGGAACTACTCTGTACTGACTTGCACTCGTTTTGCACTACTCTGTACTCACCGATACTATTCTGTATATTCATGTAAAAGATCTACTGCACACTGATGGTTGAAAAAAATTAGGTTTCTGCTACTCTTATGCCAAGTGAACTGAACCATTACAACTCATGAACAGGATTGAAATTAAACTGCTAGAAATTAAACACAATTCTGAGAAAAAGAGCCTACAACCATCTTTCTATTATAACTGAAGATGTACTGCAATCCTGGGCAGGGGGCCCTTCCTATCCAAGTTGCATTGATAATTAACCATTAATCCATTCTTATAGACAAGCTTCAGAATTAATAAAAAGACAGAAGACTAAAAGAAGAAAATGCGTTCTGGTTCTATTTCATCTACTCAAAAAGATTACATTCCTCCAAGTTGTGTTCTCTGTATCAGCTATTCCCCCCATCATCTCTCTAGCATAGCACGTTTCAGATCTCTCTCCCTATTTCTCTACATCATTTCCATCTTTTCTCGAGCATAGAAGCTCTCATATGACGTTTCAGCCCTCTGGCAATGCATGGCATCTCTTTACATAACGTTCCAGTTCTCTGGGAATGCGTGGCTTTTCGCCCAAGAAGTTATAAAACGGTTTTAAGAATATTGCCAGAGGATGAGACACGTTTTACACAGTTAATCATGCCACGATTTTCTTCCTTGCGTTATGCACGAATTTAAATGCTTGATGCCAGCTATTTCAATGATTCAAACAAACGGTTTCCTCCCTGCGTTACACATGCACGGATTTATGAAGTGGCAGAGGGCGCCAACTATTCTGTCAAGGAAAGGTCCAGCTGTAGAGATTCCTCCTCAAATTGCAGAGTACTCTGTTTAGTTTGTTCAGAGTCAAACTTATCTTGGCATTTTTCATATTGCCCAATAACCCCAGAAACTAAAGTAAATGATGATCTTAACAAGTTGCACATCTTGAATAATATTGCCGAAAGCATTCCCAAATAAAACACAAACATACCCTGGTCCTCTACTAGCACCACCGGGGATAGCAATAACTCCATGTCTTTTTGCAAACCATTTAACAACTTCAACATCATCAGAAGCACCAGTTGGTAACTTTGTTCCAGAGATAAATTACTCCTTGTCTTCCCTTTACAACATTT